>VXBU01006144.1:344351-413647 GCA_013400315.1 Bombycilla garrulus
AAATACACTTAAGCATCGGCCATCAGGTTCCCCCGCAACAAATGGGACAAAAAATTCCATAACTAAAGAGGACGAAAAAAGAAAAAGAAAAAACTAACACTCCAACCCCCCACACCAGGAAGGAGGGATGAAAGAACTTCCAGTTGGTGACCTGCAAATGAGAGCATTCACAGAATCCAACAATGGTTTGAGTTGGAAGGAACCTTAAGGTTAATTTTATTCCATGCCCTTCTGCCATGGGCAGGGACACCTCCGACTATCCCACTGCTCCAAGCCCTGTCCAGCCTGGCCTTGGGCACTTCCAGGGATCCAGGGGCAGCCACAGCTGCTCTGGGCACCTGTGCCAGGGCTTCACTGCCATGGCCTGGAAAGGGTGCTGGAAAGGAGCAGATCTGTCATGGTTGTCCTTTGTTTCCAACAACCACAGAGTAGACATGATCTGCAGGCAACACTCCACATCCTCCTCTGATCCCACGTTAGCCCATCTCCCTCCCAGTCAGCCATGCTCTGAGGTCTTGGAAACCTCTCCATCCCTCCAAAATCCGTCTGTGCTGATGTCAGGTGCTCAGCACTTGGGAACAAGGATCCATGCCCAAGGAAGGGTGGTTGGGTCAAGAAATCTTCTCCTCATTCCTGCAGAGTGAGGTAGGAGCTCTCCCAGCCCTGGTGGGTCCATCCCATCTTGTCCATGGAGAGCAGCACAAGGCAATAGCCTAAAATCCTGGGGAATCTCCACCCTTCCTAATAACCCAAATTAAACAGGTGTAAAAAATTTTTGTCCTTTCCCTCAGTTTGATCCTCCTGCTGTGCAAACAGCCAGGGACAGAGAAACCACAGGGACAAATCCTTCCCTGTCAGGTGGGCAGGCCCTGGCACAGGGTGCCCAGAGCAGCTGTGGCTGCCCCTGGATCCCTGGAAGTGTCCAAGGCCAGGTTGGATGGAGCTTGGAGCAGCCTGGGACAGTGGAAATGTCCCTTCCCATGGTGGGGGATGGAATGAGATGGTTTTTAAGGTCCCTTCCAACCCAAACCAGTTCTGAGATTCCACAAATGAAAAGACAACCTTCTTCCTTGAAATGGCAGTCATACTTCAAATCCTAGGCTCAGGAAGAGCCAGGGAGATTTTTCCCAGCCTGGCCTAAAGTCTTGTCTCTTCTTACCCTTTCCTGTTCCCAGTTTCCTCGGTGACACATCCCAGCAGCCAGATCTGGGTTTTCTCCAGTCCTGGGAAAAGCAGCAACAGCCGTGGCTTTGTGGCAGGGAATGGTTTAAGGGGGAGCACATGACAAAGCTGGGGCCTTTAAAGAAAAGAGGATAAAAAAAAGGAAAAATCAGGCTTTCACCTTAAAAACTAAAAAATAAATAGAATCAGTCTTTCCAGACCCAAAGGAAGGTAGAATACCTCCACTCTTCAAAATTCAGTCTGGGAATGACAAAGCACCCCTGTGATGTCTCCACCCCGTGCCAGAGTGCCTGGCACTGGTGAGAGCAGGCGCTTCTCTGTCATCTGAGTCTGGAACAGCTGGGTCAGACCAGGTACCTGCACATCCCAGCTGGGCCAGACAGGGAAATGTCATGGGAGAGGGGAGGACAAAGCCTCTGGAACTGGATCCACCAGTCCCTGCTGCCTCCAAAGGAGATTGGCCCAGGGCTGTGCTCTTTAGTTTCAGCATCTGCCCCAAAAGCATCTCTAACCATCACCCAGTTTGGATCAGTGAGGATGCTGCAGCCTCTGTGGAGTCCCAGATTCATTTGGAGAGTTTCAGAATCATTTTGTCTTTCCAGACCATCAAGTCCAACCTGTGACCAATCCCCCCTCATAATCCCAGAGCACCGGGGCCACAACAGTGAAAATGAGCTGCTGAGCTGGAAACTCACATCTCCTTCTGTTTTCTTGTCCCTGAGCACCAGGCAGGAGCCCAGGACTGAGGCTAGAGGTGCAGCAAGGCTCAGAACACAAACCTCCCTCGCTCTCCTCAGCCTGCAGGGAGCTGGGAAGGGCTGTGCCCTCCCTGGCATCGCCCACCGTCTGCCCTGGGTGTGGGCTGAGCCCGGGAGGTCTCCTGGTGCTGCACAGGGAGAGGTGGTGCCTGCCTGGCTCTGCTACCCTTCCAGCTCCTGGGCTGGTGTGCCAGGCTCTGTGCCAGGCCCAGCCCAAGGGAAATGCAGGATTCAGCTGTGCTGAGGTTCCCGGGCCTGGAAGGTGCTGTTTGGATGTAAATACCACAGCTAATTAACAGAAGAGTTGTTGGCTAATGAGCTCAAGGCACATGCAGCCTCAAAACAGATCCAGCTAATCAAGCCCCAAACCTTAACGACCGGGTCCCAGTCTCCCATGTCATCCCGCTGTGCTCTGCATCACTGAATTTCCACGGCACCTCCTGCCAGGAGACAGGCAGGACTTCTCCCCCACCATCCTGCAAGAGAGGGGATCTAAGAGCAGCTCTCACCAGAAGGAGGGGACCAGCTCAAGGTTTTGCTTCTCTTTTCCTTTTTTTCCTATATTTTAATGAACATTAATAATCCCCCTCTTTTTTTTCTCTCTCTCTATTTTTTTTCTCTTTTTTTTTCTTTTTTAAACAATTTGAAACTATCTGACATATGGGAAAAATAATGAATTCGGTTTTTCGCCTGCATTCTCTGATCTGTCAGTCTGCACTCGGGAGCCGTGCGCAGGGGGAGGAGGAGGCAGGGGTGCTGCCCTACATTGGGGAGATAATGATGTTCCTGCTGATCCCCCTCCCAGGAGAAGGTTCAGGCATGTCCTGCAGCTGAGGCGAGCCAGGGTATGCCTCAGCTTTTTCCTTCAGCTTTGTATTTCTCTTTGAGGGAGGGTTTTTGTAGCGACGGTAAAGCGAGATGTGCTTGGAGCGTCTCTGCAATCCCGTGGGCTCTTCCCTGATTCCCAGCAGCTCCAGCACTGAATCCACCAGGTTCCAGCTGCCTCCAAAGGAGATTGGCCCAGGGCTGTGCTCTTTAGTTTCAGCATCTGCCCCAAAATAATCTCTAACCATCACCCAGTGTGGGATTAGTGAGGATGCTGCAGCCTCTGTGGAGTCCCAGATTCATTTGGAGAGTTCCAGAATCATTTTGGCTGGAAAAGACCTCCCAGCCATCAAGTCCAACCTGTGACCAATCCCCCCTCGTAATCCCCAAGCCCTGAGTGCCACATCCAGTTGTTCCTTGAACACTTCCAGAGGTGGGGACTCCAACACCACCCTGGGCAGCCCCTTCCAGTGCTTGACCACCCTTTCCATTGAGAAATTCCTCCTGATGTCCACCTTGACCCTCCCCTCACGCAGCCTGAGGCTGGTGCCTCTTGTCCTGTCTGTTGTTCCCTGGGAGCAGAGCCAGACCTTCACCTGGTTCCATTCTCCTGTCACAGACTTGTCCCCCCCGAGCCTCCTTTTCTCACAGAAGGACCCATGTGGGACACCCAAACCACAGCCCCCTGCTGTCCCCAAAGCAGGTGGGGCTTTGCACGGAACCGGTGCAGCTGTTGGTGCAGGGCAGCTGGGCAGAGCAGGAGGCTTGCACAAGGGCAGGGATGAAGGGATATTCCAGCTGGGAAAGCCTGGGATTAAGAACATCTGGTCTATCTGTGCCTCAGTTTCCCCCATGCCCAGAGAAGCTGTGGCTGCCCCTGGATCCCTGGACACGTTCCAGGCCAGGCTGGACAGGGCTTGGAGCAGCCTGGGACAGGGGAAGGTGTCCCTGCCCGTGGCACGGGGTGGAACTGGATGAGCTTTAAGGTCCTTTCCAGCTCAAACCGTTCCACAATTCCATGATTTTATACTCAGCTGCCTGTGCTGGGGAGGGACACCCCCAACACCAGGATCCTGTGTGTGACAGGGGCTCTCAGCACTAAATGTGATTACATCTGTGGTAACAAGGCCAGGCGGGCAGGTGATTTTTCTTCCATTTCTCTCCCATCCCTGCTGACACATCTGGGAAGCTTCACCCTGACTTTCCACCATCCTGACGGGCAGAATTGGAACCATTCATCATGGTTGTCCTGGGTCACGGACCCACCTCTCTCAGTCGTGGGCAGCACTCTTCAGTTTACAGAGCAGACACAGCAAAGCAAAACAGCTCCCTCCGAATCCCCTGCCCTGAGTTAGGGCTTGGCAGTAGCTGTTGACGTGATCCATCCAAAAACGCTGCCTTGGTGGGGAGAATCGAACGAGGACCTGGCAAATGCAATATATTCTTTGGCATTGTGCTGCCCTTTCAGCTGGGAGAGAAAACTTTACGTTTTTTATTCTTTGCAGAGTGAACATTCCAAATAAACAATCCATACCTGGCCAGCTACCTGCCCACACAGCAGCTGGTTCTTTGTTAAAGTGTGGAAGGGGGCTGCCAAAATTTCTTTCTCCTCGCATAGAAGGCTTTTCAGTAGAACACAAACGCTCACTTGTTCCACGTCAGATCTGCTTTTGTGCTCTCCAAAATGGATCCTGCCCAGAGCCAGCGCTCACAAAGGATTTCAGAACTTTGAAATTTGGTTTAATTCCAATCCATTGTGAAAACTGAATATTTAAAACACTCTCTAGCCAAGAATCTGGGAGCAAACCCCTCCTCATCATGAAAAAGCAAGGAGTATTCCAGTGATATTCCTCAAAATGACCTGGAGAGGGCTTAGATGGAGGAAAATCAGCCCCTCCAGAGCAGTGAGTGGGAAAGCAGAGCTGAGCTTTGCTGCAGTGAGATGGAACCATCTCTAGGAATAATTTCTGAATTTTTGGGATCTGCATTCTCCAGCAAGACACTGTTCCACTGGAGAAATCCATCATGCTGACTCTAGAAATGTGGAACATGTGAGACTTTCAGTGGCTGTATGAAAAAAGAGACAGATCATTAGGAGAAAATAGGAAGAAAAAACAAGGGGGGATTTTAGGAAATATTACTGGTTTGTTTCTCATGAGGTCCTTAATGTGAGAAGGGTCCGTGAGTGAGGCTCAGCTGCAGAGACAGGAGGGAAACAGGGGTCCAGGTGTCTGCTTGGGATGGAGAGGAGGCAGCATTGCTGGCAGCCCCTCCTGCTCACACACACACTGAAGTGCCACAAGACAAATAGGACCGAGAGAGAGATGCACTATTTAAACTTTCATCACTATTTTTCTCCCTGGCTCCCCTTGTTTCTTTTGATTTATTTTTTAGTGTGTTTTCCCCAGGCTGTGCTGATCGCCTGCATCTCTTTCCTCTCGCTCTTCTCCCGGCAGCAGCCGCTGCCGTTCCAGGGCACCAGGAGCTGCCCAGCATTTTTCAGGCTGTCCAGGCTCAGCTCCCGTGTGTAGGCAGGAGGAATGAGGCAGCAGAGCAGCATCAGCCCGGGGAAGATGTGGCCAGGACACGGCAGGGACAGCAGGGGACCTGTAGCCACAACATCCTCCTTTTCCCATCCATCCCTGGCCGAGCAAGGACTGTAGCACAGCTCTGTATTGCACGGAACGAGAATCCCATCCCACTGCCACCCGTCCCAGGGCCTGGCACAGATTGATGCAGGAAGGGTGCCAGTCAGGGAGGCATCCCACAAAACACCGGCCTTCCATGCCATGCCAACCTCAGCAGGGCCAGAGGCTGGCAGCACACAGAGGGGGCCGGATGCTTGGAAGCAATGCCAGAGCTCATCCCAGAGCCAGCGTGGCTTCGGTAAATTGACTGTGGACAACATGGGCTGGGTTGTTTCTGCCTGTCTTGTGTAGGGCAGGTGCAGAGAGCTCCAGGGATTGTTTTGCAGAATCACAGAATCATGGAATGGTTTGGCTTGGAAGGGACCTTTAAGTTCATCTTGTTCCACCCCCTGCCAAGGCAGGGACACCTTCCACTGTCCCAGGGCGCTCCAGGCCCCGTCCAGCCTGGCCTTGGACACTCCCAGGGATCCAGGGGCAGCCACAGCTGTGGCAGGGGCTCTGAGCTCTCCCTGGAGTCCTCTCTCCAGGTGAGCACCCCCAGCTCTCCCAGCCTGGCTCCAGAGGGGCTCCAGCCCTTGGAGAATCTCCGTGGCCTCACTCCAGCAGCTCCACATCCTTCCTGTGCCGAGGACCCCAGAGCTGGACTCAGCTCTGTGGATGGGGTCTCAAAAGGGCAGAGCAGAAGGGCAGAATCCCCTCCCTCATCCTGCTGCCCACAGTGCTGGGGATGAGCCCAGGGTGCGAAGATAAGGAAGGAAGAGTGGAACCTCCTCCTGCAGAGCAGCTGCAGACAGGAATGCTCTCCAGGTCTCAGATGTAGGATGCAAAGGAAGATCTGATCAGCCACACCTGAACATGGAATATTACACACTGGAGTCAGGAAGGACTGCGAGCCCTGTGCTGACCCCATTTAAACTCAGACCACTTGCTCTGTGCTGTTCATTTTTCCTTGCCTGCCAAAGCAAAAGGATTGAAATCCCCATCAGGAAGGGGACAGGCAGAACGGATGCACATCACAGCAGTGGAGGGGAGGATGCAATTGGCAGCCAGGACTAGTTTTCCTCCAGATCTTAGGTCACCAAGACCCACAGTCCTGCCCCAGGCCCCCACTTGGTGCTGCCCTGAGAAGCCCAGCCCATGACAATGTTGAGACAGCAAAATCCTGCTTTTCAAGTGTTGGACAAAAGCTAAGAGTCTGTTTATATCCTTCCTAGCTCTGAAGAACTGCTGGAAATCTGAATCCTAAATGTGTAAAGGCCTGATAAATGGAAAGCTAAACACTCCTGGAGCTGTAAGCTGCTCTGCAGTGGTTTAGACCCTCACAATTTGCAGCCTTCAGGGTTGATAATAACAGCAAGACCCTGAGCAGTCTGCTGGAAAACTCTGCCAGAAACACAATCCCTGTAAGGGGATTCTCTTATCCAGTGTAGCAAGCTTCATCCTAAAAGCAGTTTTGTGTTCTAACCCCTTTTCCTCCCCTTGGAAAGCTTTCCTAGACACTTGATGAAACAGAGAACCTTCTTTCTCCCCCAGCATCTAAATTTTCCTTCCTTTTTCCTTTGTCTTCTCCCAACCTTCTCCTGGTTCTTTGACTGTAACTCATCCCATTGAAGCCTCCCAGCCTTCATTTTGCCAGTTAAACAAGCCAACCTCTGCCGATTTCACCCGGCAGGGGAGCTGCTCTTTTCCTTTGATCAGCTCCAGGGAGCTCTGCATCCCGTGAATGTGGCCAAAACGCCCCAGAATCTCAAAAGCATTGTGCAGAGCAACGCCACTACAGCTCCCAAATGCCCCGAAGGCTGGTGGGGAAAGCAGACACTGTCTGGGAAGAGGAGGCAGCTCCCTGCAGTTCTCAAGCAGAGAAGAGGATGCTCTGATCCCAAATGATGCACAGAAGTGATACCACAGCCAATTAACTCTTCATTCTGCGGAATGTCATTAGCAAGAGCTTACTGCCAAAGTCACACCCCCAAAGTCTTGATACATTGACCACCTTTTGGACCAGGACAGGATAACAGATACACGAAATGTCTGGGGTTGGAAGGCTGTGTAGTCCATCTCCCCTGCCACTGGCAGAGACACTTTCCACTAAATCAGGATCACGATCTGCCTGGGAAGGATCTTCCAGAGGCTGCAGGTTGAATCCTGCTTCTTTCATCAGTGCCTTGCCAGCCAGCAAACCTGGCCTCTGAATGCCCCAGCGTGGAGCAGAGAGGGATTTGCAAAGGCAAGCTCTGTTTGCAGGGTTTGTATTCCAAAACCTCCCCAAGGGCAAGCGGCTTGTGCAGGTCAGGGCAGAGCCGGCTCCGGTCAGGCCCAGCAACTGCTCTGTGATGCCTCATAAGCCTGACTTGTCTACAAGAGCTGAACATGCTTCCTGACAAGCTGCAGCACCGGGTCGGAATGCACAAACACAGGAAAGCTCCCACATCCACCCTGGCTGCACAAGAGGCTCCGCTGAGGCAGCTGAATCCCCCTGGGCTGGTTCCCTGGGGCTTCCCTTACTGCAGAGACAAAACACAGGAGCACAGGTACCCCTGTTCAGTTTGGCTTTTTCATCTCCACAGGGCCTCGTGTTCTCAGCGAGTGCTCACTGCGAGGCAGCTGTCCCCACTGGGGAGGCTGGGGATGCTCTTGGTGCATCACAGAATCACAGAATAGGTTTGGAAGGGACCTTAAAGCTCATCCACTGCCATGGGCAGGGACATTTCCACTGTCCCAGGCTGCTCCAAGCCCTGTCCAGCCTGGCCTTGGGCACTGCCAGGGATCCAGGGGCAGCCCCAGCTGCTCTGGGCACCCTGTGCCAGGGCCTCCCCACCCTCACAGGGAACAATTCCTTCTTAATGTCTCATCTATCCCTCCCCTCTGGCAGTAGGAAGCCATTCTCCTTGTCCTGTCCCTCCATCCCTTGTCCCCAGTCCCTCTCCAGCTCTCCTGGACCCCTTTAGGCCCTGGAAGGGGCTCTCAGGTGTCCCCAGAGCCTTCTCCTCTCCAGGCTGAACATACCCAAATGATTTACACGTCTTCTCTCAGCTTTGGGGCCAGGAAGCACCTCCCAGCAGTTCATGGCACACAGTGATCACCAGGAGCATCCTCTGGTCACTGTTATTTGTTTAACTCCCACATGAGCTGGGCCCAGAGCCCCAAGTGCCACAAACCCCGTGGGGAAGGGGAGCCATGAAGATGAGCAATGCATCAGCAATGCCTTATCCAAGGGATCTCATTCCACAGGGGACTCTTATGCTGAGCCTCACACCAGCTGAACATTCCTTGCAGATATTTGGCTCAGGGCAACCCTCAGGGGCTGCTCAGTGTCTGCTTCTCCAGCCCAGCAGCTGGGTGGCCCTGGCCCACCAGCAGGAGTTGGGGTTGAATCACTTAACACTGAAGAAGTTGGCCCCAGGAAGAGGAGGCTGGTTACACAAACCCAGCAGCAGTAAGGAACCAGCCACAACAACACAGAAAAACAGCCTTAATTAGGGAAAATGTACTGGTGGCTGCAGGGCTTTTTGCTTCCTCCACATCCAGGACCAGGCTGCTGGAGGATGTTATCTCAGTAAATATTGCTAATGACTGAGGCTCTGTTTGCTTGCCACATGCTTGTCCAGCTGCCGGGAGCGTTTTAAGACATCCACGTCACCTCTGACTCAAAGGCAGCGTTAGCCTGGGGACTCAGCCCAGCGCTGAAGGATTCTGTGGAGGTCACTAATTAATCAAGTTGTGCAGGGTGGGACAGGGTGCAGACAAGCCTTTAAAAACTAATTTTAAAAGCTGCTGAATGGACCAAGAGCACCATCATTTAATTGTGGTTTTTTATGATGATGTGCTGTAAGTGCACTTTTCCAAAGGGCAGGGAGCAGAGACCCCAGGCTGTCCCCTCTCATAGCTCTCAGCCCAGAGCTATGGAGAATGGATTGAAGCCTGTCCAAGACTGATTTAAAAATACTCAGCAATTCCTGTATTTTGACAGAAAATGAGGGGTTTAGCAGGGAGAAGTTTGTCAGCATTTCTTTGGAAAGTTTTGTCTGCAGTGAAGAGAGGGACAAGTGTCCAGCTGAGGTGTTGAGGGCAATGTGAGGAACAGGAGACTGCTGGGGTGATTCACCTCCACCCCAGAGGGCCTCACTCTCATTTGGGGATAATTTATGGGGACTCCCACCCCATAAAAAGCTGCATGTCACAGACTCATGGAATCATTCAGGTTGGAAAAGTCCACTGAGTCCAACCCTTCCCCCAGCACTGCCACCATGTTCACCACTAACCACGTCCCCAAGTGCCACATGCAGGCTTGGGGACTCCAGCACTGCCTTGGGCAGCCTGTTCCCACCTGACCACCCTTTCAGTGAAGAATTTTTCCGTAATATCCCAAATGCACTTCCCCTGGTGCACCTTGAGGACCTTTCTGTCCAATTTTCTGTTCCTGTGGGCTTGAGCTGTCCTGGATCTCTTCATCATTTCAGTCTTCCTGGGCATGTGTTGGTTAACTCCGTTTGCTTTGCTGTCAGGAATAACCCCCCCTGCAACCCCAAACAACTCTTCCTATTTATATCCCTGGTTTAATCAGGAAGGCTAACGCTTCCATAGCTACGTGATTAAAAATTAGGAGACCAGATTTTGTAGTGGTTTATAATAACAACCAATCCTGGGAGCACAGTGGATGAATAATGGATCATGGTTCCATGCTACCGGCTTCCTGCTTTCCCTCCTTTCTTCTTCTCCCCTTTTCATATTTTCATTCTTCTCCTCCTCCTCCTCTGCCTCCTCTCCCAGGCTGGAGCTGGGGTGGGGAAGGAATGTATCCATCCTTCATATTGCAGAAGTTAGAGAGACATCACTGATTCCTCTTCATCAGAACCTCCACCCCAAGCAAATTCCCTGTTAGGGAGCCTGGAGACATCAATAATTCACAGCTACCTGGAGGACTGGGCGATGAAAATCATTTACCTGGGAAGAGGAAGCCAGAACCCATCCTCTCCTCATTGCCATAAGCAGCTCCTCAAGGCTGGCTGCTGATCCCATAGGGAGAAATAGGAGCCAAACTGTAAAAACCGAGCATTTCTAGCATGGGCCAAGCAAGTAATTCCATGTTTATTTGCGTTAGGTTGTCCCCTATCCCATAATATCCCCTAGTGGACATGCTCCTCACTTTTGCAGGGGAGATGTTGCTGCAGGAATGCCAGGAAAAAAAGACAGGAATGTCAAACATCCCACCATAGATGTTCCTTCATTAAATTCCAAGATGATCTTCAGAGAAAGATTTGTGGGTTGGTTTTTTTTCCTCACTCTACAAGATGAATTTTCAATATTTTTTACAAGCAGAGGTCAAATTCAATTAATGGATTCAGTGAGGGGGAAAAAAACTATTGAAAATTGCCAGATTTGGGTTTAAACAGCATAAAGTCATCCAATGGAATAAAATAAATAAATTTTAAAAATTAAAATTCATACTTCCTTTATGGTTAAATAACATCAAGAACAGAATTGTTCCCACTTCCACATCTCAGTGACAGGCGTTCCAACTAACCCAAACCACAGATTTTAACTTTCTTTTTCCACTCTTTTAGCCCGGGAGAAAAAAAAAAAAAAAAAAAAAAAAAAAAAAAAAAAAAAAAAAAAAAAAAAGAAAAAGTACATTTTGGATCCGTGTAGAAAAGCTTTTCTCCGCGGTGCTTGGGTTCCACCCACTGATCTGAAAAATCCCATTACTCCCAGCGCTTGGCAGCCGCGTGTGCGCAGCGGGGTGTGCCCGCAGCACATCTGCCTCGCCTCGCCTGCAAATCCCGGCCTGGGGCAGGCAGGCACCTCTGCATTGTCAGGGAGCAACCCCTGCCCAATTCCCCACCCCAGCCCGCGCTGGAGGAGCTAGGGAGGAGGTTTTAGATACTCCCCAGCCAACCACAGTGCGGGGGCAGCGCAGGAGTAGAGACGGGCTCGGGGATTTCAGAGCCAGCACTGACTTGGAACAAAACCAGCTCCACTTTGGCAGAAAACTGTCGGATTTCACCCAGCTGCATTCCCTCCCAAGGATGATGAGGGTCAGAGGGTTCTGCCACCCATTTCTGAGCAGGGTGTGAAGGAGCAATTTCCCAATTCCTGAGAATGCCTTTCATGTGTCCGTCATGTTCCTGCGGGCCTCCCACCCCCGCGTGGGCCCAGGAGCCCTCAGACAGGCCGTGGATGGAGGGACAACACATCTGTCTGCAGCAGGAACAGCATTTGGCTTCCCAAGGGTCATGGCTGGGAAGAGCTCAACGCCTTTGGAGAGTGGTTTGGGCTGGAAGGGCTCTCAGTCAGGGGTTGCCAGCAGCTTTCAGCAACAAGGAGGTTCCCTGCTTTTTCTTGGAATAATCCAGGCATCCATGGGATTGGAGATGCTGTTAAAGAGACAGGGAGAAGGAGGGCCAAACGGGAAATACAAAGTGCATTTGTCTTACTTAGTCAGGAACACTTTATCTCTTGATGAAACACCCACCAATAGTCAGCAAGGACAAACTTTTCATGGTTCACCTCTGGAACAGGCTGGAGTCCTCATCCCTGGGGGAGATTTAAAAGCTATGTGGATGTGGCATTTGGGGACGTGGTTTAGTGGAGTGCTTGGCAGTGACGGGGGAATGGTTGGACTTGATCTCAAAGGTCTTTTCCAGCCTAGATAATGCTCTGATTCCATGAGAAGCTGGACAAAGCTCCATCTCCAGCACAGATCCTGAATGGAGCAGACCCATCAGGGTAGCAGAGATAAAAGGAGATTAAAAGGAGGAGATAAAAGCTCCTCTGTGCAGAGTTAAAGAACAGCCCCTCTCTCCAGCTGGATTTCCCATCTCTTACCATTCTGGGTGCGAGGTTCAAGAGCTGGTCCCAAAAGAGAAGACCTCCTCTGCTTCCCTGTTCCCATCTGTCCCTGTCTCTGGCTTCATTTCCAGCAGAGACACCTGGGGCTGTGAGATACCAGCAGAGCCACGGCCGGGAGCTGCAGCCTCCCAGGGGCTGTCAGGTGCCTTCAGAGGAACACCGAAGTCTTCAATGTGTCCATGCTCCCTGGCTAGCTCTGCATTCCCAGAGGGAGGTGCTGAGAAGCCTCCCTGTGGCAGGAGGTGACCACAACCTGCTGTGGGAGTGACAGGGACATCAAAGAGAGCAGGGAGTGCCCAGAGCTTCCCCCATTCCTCCACGGTCCCTCAGGGACAGACGCTGCCAAGGGAGCCCGCCCGAAGGCAGGCACCTGGAAGTCACACTCCTGATGCCCAGAGGTTATTCCACTCTGAGTCCTACAAGTCCAAATCCAACTTCCCCTGCCCTTCTACCCCAAAACACCCTCACCAGAAGAGCAAGGGTCACACCCAATCCTCTCCAATCCCCAAATCTTGCGTCCAGCAGCAGCCAGTTAGAGATCCCCAGGGAGGAAGAGAGGAGCAGGCACAGGAAGCAGGGATATTGATTTCAAGCAAGAGCATTGCTTTCAAGTACTCACCATCCTCACCATTTGCAGCTCAGGGACATCCAGGGCTTTGATGATTTGGTAGCCCTCGGTGGATTTATCTGCCACAGCTCTGATCCCTCACATTCCTGCAAAGCTTGCAGCCACCAGGTCCCCTCAGAAACTTCTCCAGTTGCTGCTGCTGGAGATCAAATCTGGGGCCCAGCTTTCACAAGAGCAGCAAAAGGCAGGTGGCTCTAACTTGGGGACAGGGGGTGGCACTGCCTGGCCGTCCCAAACCACCCGCAGAGTCTGAGAGGTCACAGGCCAGTCCTGGTGGCCCAGCCTTCACAGGTGACTCCAGGAAGGTGAGTTTCATGTTTTAGATGACATTGTCTGCTCTGTGCTCTTTCCCTGCAGTTCCTCCAGATGACCCTGTCATTATGGGGGGGCCCATCATCAGCCTGAGAGCAGGAGACCCCTTGAACCTGACCTGCCATGCAGACAACGCCAAGCCAGCAGCCTCCATCATCTGGATGCGGAGGGGAGAAGTCATCAATGGAGCCACCTATTCCAAGGTGAGGCAGGATGGGGCTGGGACAAGGCCTGTGCTCCTCCCTGGCTCATGGAAGGGGTACCAGGCCTGACACTTCACACAGCCCCAAAACATTTGGGGCAGCACCCTCAGCTCCGCAGAGCTGACCCTCACCCTGCATCCCTCCATACAACCTTCCCACTGGGGAGGCTGGGAGGAAAACAGTCAGGAGCATGCAAGTGAGAAGCCACAAATTGTCACCAAAATGGGCTCTGCTCTGAATTTGGCTTTTTTGAATCCTTCTCACAGCTTGTAAGGTCCTTCTCACAGCTTGTAAGGTCCTTCTCACACCTCACCTGGTGTGGCCACTTCTCCCACCTGGGTGTGGTGTTAGTGTTGTGCACAGCAGCACTGACCCGGCCCTGGTTCTGGTTCTGCAACAGAACCTCTGGATCAAAAGGGTGTTTGCAGTGACATGTGTCCCCTCCTCCAGCTGCAATTTTCCATGAAAAATTATTAGGGTTCTTGGCATTTTTTAATTTAGACAGAAAGTCTTTATTGGGTCATAAAGGAAATAATCAAAGAGCAATCAGCAGCACACTGGGAATGGGACCCCACATGTTCTCCTGTTTATGGGCTCCTGATGGCTGGTGAGTCTGAAAGATTCGGTAACACTTGACAGTTTTAATGAAAATATCTAAACAGCAAAATTCGAGACCTAAAATGGGTCAGTTTGCAGCCAAAACTTCAAAGTGACCAGTCAGAGCCATTCCTCGAGCTCCCGAAGATCTTTAATTAACATTTCATCCTCTGCTGCCACTGTGAAGCCTCGTTCCCCAAAATCCTGATTTGCTGGGGAGAGCAGAGGAGGCAGAACACCCTCCCTGCCTCCTCCCCCTCCTCCTCCTCCTCCTCCTTGCTGAAGCTGAGCTGCTTCCCTGCAGGCGGGGGTGAGCGGAGGGGAACCTGCCCCTTCTCCCTGCGTGCAAAGCGAGAGGCAGCACTAATTAGAGCCAGAGAGAACTGACCTCTCTCTCAAATCGAGTGGAATTAATTAAAATCCAGGCCGTTGACGTGCAGTTGTTCATAGCTTATCCCCCTCGCCCCCAGCCTTCCCTCCCAGGGCTGTCAGGCCTGGCCCTGAGGAGACAAATTTTGAGCCCTCTCCCTTTCAGACCCACGAGCAGTGGGGAGAAGAGAAGGGGGAACGCCCATCTTTAAAATATTTCCAACAAAACACCCTTCCAAAGCAGAGTTTTCCAGGCTGCAGATCCGTCTCCCACAGCACAGAGATCTCCATGGCATTTTAAGCAGTTGGCAGGGATGGGATGGGAGGGGATCCTGTTCTGCATGAGGGAAGCATCCTTCCCTCCTCCTGGAGTCAGGAAAGCCTCTCTTTCTGAGGCTGAACCTCATTTTCTCCTGACTTCCTGAAGGTTTCCATGAGGCCTTTCCACATTAAAAAGGAAAATCAGCCTTTAGAAAAACCAGCAGACAATTTTAGACATTTTTGGAATGGAAATTTTGGATTTTTGGGGTCTTAGAAACGTTTTCCTTTAGAAACTCCCTTTAAAATAGTTCCTCAATTTGCCTCTTTCTGCTTTTTCAAGAAAACTGAAACCCAACCCAGCTTTCGTTTGATCCAGATATTCCAGCCAACCAAAAAGAAGCCGTGTTAGGGTTACTGACTGCCTGAAACCGTTCACACTGAGTGATAATTTCTTTGTTACTCTGAATTTCCAGTCCACCAACTGATCCATATGCAGCCCCCTTCAATCCCAGCCAGGCAGCACAGAACAGCCACAGCTGACTGAAATCCCCCTGATCCTCATTGAAGGGACAGAAAACGTTACAAGATCCTGCAGGATTTCGAGATTAACCTCAAACAGAGGAAATTCACCTCAACCCCAGCACCAAAAGTGGGGCTGTTCCCCAAGGGAAGAGCAAGAGGGTGACAATAAACAAGGACAGGGAAGCATCCTGCACTTGTGTCCAGAAGGGGCTGGAGGACCAGGAGTGTCTGAGGGAGCTGTGCGGGCTCAGCCTGGAGAAAAAGAGGCTTGGGGGAACCTTCTTGCTCTCCCAACTCCCTGACAGGAGAGGGAGCTGAGGGAGGAGTCAGGCTCAGCTCCCAGGGAACAGGGACAGGATGAGAGGAAATGGTCTCAAATTGTGCCAGGGGATGTTTAGATTGGATATGGAGAAAATTTCTCTACTGAAAAGGTATGGGACACTGGAATGGGTTCTCAGCATGGTGGTGTTCCAAAAANGACAAGAGAGGGAGCTGACTTGTCAGGCTCAGCTCCCAGGGAACAGGGACAGGATGAGAGGAAATGGCCTCAAATTGTGCCAGGGGATGTTTAGATTGGATATGGAGAAAATTTCTCTACTGAAAAGGTATGGGACACTGGAATGGGTTCTCAGCATGGTGGTGTTCCAAAAACCTGTGGATGTGGCGGAGAGGGACGTGGATTAGTGGGTCAGTGCTGGGGGAATGGTTGGACTCGATCTCAGAGGGCTTTTCCAACCTTTAATTCTCTGGACTGATTGTGGTGATGATTTCTCACCTTGTGCTTGAGAGGCACAAACCTGTGTGCATGAAGGCTGTGCCATGATGAGCCCAGGGAAAGCATTAGTCTTGGAATTAAAGAATCATTTAGGTCAGAAACACCCTCCAAAATCAAGTCCAACCATTCCCCCAGCACTGCCAAGGCCACCACTAAACCGTGTCCCCAGGTGCCACATGCACACATCTTGCTGACATCTGTTTATCTCCCAATAAAGTCCTGTCTTACACTATGAGGAACAAACTGGAAGAACACAGACTTAGAAGGAAAAACTGCCTGGCAGGACCCAAAATCCACTGTTGATAAACCAGAGAGAGGTCAGAAGTTGGAGAATGATTAAAAGACTGAAAACCACACAACATCTTGAGAGCTCTGAGCGCTCAGTTTATCAAAGTCAGGGTTACAGGGTGACGTGACCTGCTGTAAGAGCTTGCAGGAGGATTAGGGGATGGTAAGGAAGCGATCCCAGGCTCCTGTGCTCTCAAAAGAGGCATGGCAGGGCACCAGGCTGAAGTCAGATAAACCCAGGGAAGAAGCACGGTGCCAAGGCTGAGCAGGCAGAGCCGGTTACCAGCAGGGTTTGGATCTCTGGCCCCATCAGTGTACACCTGAGAGGTGATGATTTACCACAGGCTGAGCTGGACCACAGCATGGCAGCCACAGATCCATGGCCAGGGTCTGTCCGTGCTGCTGGCATCACCTCTCATTGCTGTGGGAAGTGCCCAGGAGGCTTTGTGCACTCACCTGGCAGAGGACAGCAGCAGGGTCACAAAGCCATTGACCTCTGGCTCCCTGTTCCCTGAGGTGGTGGGTGATGTGTCTCACTGGAGCTTTCCTCCCCAGCCTGGGCACAGCAGAGCTGCAGGGAAGCAGATGGGAGTTAAGAGCCCGGTTCCCAGGGAAGTGCAGTGAAATTTGTCTTTGTTATCCCCTTAAGGCTTTTGGCAGATTCCAGCCAGAGGAATAGTTTTTGCAGGAAGTTGCTTGGCTGAAAAGCTCTCATTGAGCCTGGGGATGGGGAAAGGGCTCCTCTCCAGAAGGAAAGTCCTTTCCTAATCTGTGTTTGCCCCTCACAGACGCTGCTCCGTGATGGCAAGAGGGAGAGCATCATGAGCACCCTGTTCATCGCCCCCTCCGACATCGAGAACGGGGAGAGCATCGTGTGCCGTGCCACCAACAAAGCCATTCCCGGCGGGAAGGAGACGTCTGTCACCATCGACATCCAGCGTGAGTGCACAGCCAGCCCAGCCCCCTCTGCCTGCTGGGACACCCCGGCCTCTGTGCCCTCTCCACCGCTGCCCCAGGGCTGTCTGCAGCGCTCTGACTCCTGCCAGGAGCAGCGTGCTGGGACTGGGGGTTTCTCTTTACTGGGATTTACTGGTGTATCGACACAGTGAAGTCGCGGCCAGGAGGTTTTGTGACCCCTGAGCTCCCTGGGGCACCGAGAAATGCCCGCTCTACAGGGATATCCTGCTTCCCATGTGTCCGTGGATTTGAGCAAAAGCAGCACCATGGATTTGAGCAAAAGCTGCCGTGCTCTGGGTGGCCCAACTGGGCCCCGATCCAGGCCCTCGGGGGTCTTTGGAGCAGGGATGGATCCCAAAGGGTTTTGGGTGAGCAAGCAACATCTCTGGGCATGGCCACTAGCAGAGACAAGTCCTGTTAGGATTTCTGGTGCAGAATACCATGTTTCCAGACTTACAGGCAGTTCAGTGACACATTTTTTGTGAGATACCTGACTGGGACAGTGTCCATCCCATGACACAAAGCCAGTCACCACCTCAGGGGACAGGGCTGTGTTCAGAGCTGTACCATCCACCCTCTACTGCAAACCCCCAGAGCAAAATCTGCCATCCTGCAAAATTCACATTTCACAGGCCTCTCCTCTGCAGTGGCCATTGCTCTCGGGCTCCTCCTGACCCCTTCCAGCCACGCTCCATTCACACACCCAGTTCCTGCAGCTGTATTTACCCACGACTTGCAAAAGCAGGATGTTCAATATTAGCATGCCAGCTGCTTTCCAGAGACCAATTAAAACTGGCAAACTCAACTGAACAAACTCAAGCGCAGCAGAAAATTCACCATTTAAGACTTCCAGCTTTTGCTGCCGGAAGATTACCGGGCTCTTGGGTCGCTGGCTGCATGTCCTGACAGAACTGGGCAGATAAAATGAGATAATAGCTTGGGTTATTTCACAGCCAGCAAACAGCTACAATAGCTGGAGACACACTCACACAAACAACACGGAGCAGAGACATCATTACACTGGGCAGTACAGTGTGGGCTGGAGACGTGAGCTGAATCCCCAAGCCACATGGAATCTGCCTGGGAAAGAGAAAAACCCAATAAAGAACACCAGTTTCCACTCTGAGCTATTAAATACTCCATGCTGTGAATATAATAACAATAATATTCTACCCAGCTACTAAAAGTATGCTGTTCTTAATGGGGACTAATGAGGATATCAATTTCCCGAAGCTGGATGGGTGATGGGATAGAAAAATACTAAAATGGATTAGCCAAGCTGAGGTGAGATGGATTTTGACCTGGATGCAAAAGCCTGCCCTAGCTACATCTAGCAACAGAATCACAGAATTGTTAAGGTTGGAAAAGACCTCTAAGATCATCAAGTGCAATTATTAACCCAGCTTTAGCTCATGAGGTCTCACTCCCAGCCTTGTAGACAACCAGCTGCATTCACTTTGCAAAGAGCTAAAGGTGCTTTTCCTAAGCAAAAAACATCTGGGCCCCTTATTTTTCCGTAGGAATTGTTCTGGGAAGTCCTGCTCGTGGGTCTTCTTCCAATATCTAGCAGAGAAGCAGCACCTTGGGGAGAAAAAGAAGTGGTTTCTGCGGGAATAAGGAAAAGCAGGCAGCAGTTGTTGGCTGGGGAGCTCTTCCCAGCCTGGCGTGAGCTGCAGCATCCCCCTGGACCCTATGTTGAATTCACACCATAGCAAACATCACCCAGCTAAGTTGTCTGAGAGATGGCCTTGCAAAATAATCCCAGGGAACCAAAAATAATCCTTCCCAGGAAGCAGCAGCCTGGTAAATCACTCCTACTGCTTTCTTTCATTTTCTTCTGCAACTGAAAAGCACATCAGCAATGCTCACAGGCAGCAGAGAAACAGCAGGATGGAGGTTATCCCTAGGAAGGGTGTGTGCATGGTGGGACAGATTCTCCCCTTTTGGCTAATTGAAGTTGGACTCCCATCAATCTCATGCCTGACCATCACAGCAGCAATGAAAAAGCTGAGTCATAAAACCCTCCCCTTCCAAATATATAAAAAAAGGGGGGTTGGCAGAAAGAGCTGGAAAAACCCCCAGTGCAAGGTCTGTAATGGAATCACTAAGAGGCTCCAGCTGGAACATCTGTTCAATGTGATTTCCGTTCCACCAGCCACATCAAAGTCAGCCTCCTGTGAGTTATGCGTCGAACATCACAAGTGGGATTAAAATCATGTTTAATAGTTTGATATGCCATAAACTATTTATACTGCAGGAGCCCAGTGGCTCCTTGGAAATGCACACCCGGCGTGCCGGGATGGGGAGGAGCAGGGTTATTGCTTATCCAAAGCCATTGCTCCAAGCTCTGCACACACATGTGCAGTTGCTCATTTTTACACCTTTTTTTGTCATGGTATGAAGGGATTTGGCTGCATCTGTATGTTTTTGCAGGAGGTGGGAGGAGGAGAGGGAAAGTGGAGGGTGATGAGGGGCACATGGCTCTGCTGGAGAGTCTCCCGCTGCGTTTATCCTTAGAGCTTTGCAGTGTTTGATTCCCTTTTGT
The DNA here is from genome assembly GCA_013400315.1 of Bombycilla garrulus. NCBI lineage: Eukaryota > Metazoa > Chordata > Aves > Passeriformes > Bombycillidae > Bombycilla > Bombycilla garrulus. The sequence continues at coordinate 364,071 of VXBU01006144.1, forward strand.
GCTTCCCACTGGAGAGTGGAAAGCCCAGGGCTGAAGCGGCATCTTAGCCTTAGTGAAGAGGTTTGGAAGGGCTCGCCCACAGGGGAGAGGAGCACGGAGAGGGATCAGCACCTGGCAGGGCAAGTGCCAGCACGGTGCCTGCAGCCCACAGAGCTCAGCCTGCGTCCATTCCTGAGGCGCAGAGTGGGAACAGTGGGAGCTGAGGAGTTTGCCAAGGTGCCTCCCGGGCTGCGGGGCTGCTGAGGAGTGATGCTGGTCCCGGTGTCTGTCCCGGTGCCAGTCCCGGTATCAATCCCGGTGCCAGTCCCAGTGCCAGTCCCGGTGTCCATCCCGGTGTCCATCTCGGTGCTGGTCCCGGTGCCAGTCCCAGTGTCTATCCCAGNTCCCGGTGTCCATCCCGGTGTCCATCTCGGTGCCGGTCCCGGTGCCAGTCCCAGTGTCCATCCCAGTGCCAGTCCCAGTGCCAGTCCCGGTGCCAGTCCCGTTGTCCATCCCGGTGCCGGTCCCGGTGCCCGTCCCGGTGTGGTGCGGCACCTGCACGAGCACTCACACCCTCTCCTCCCACCTCCTGTGGGCTGGCTCTATCTCATTCCATCATGCAAATTCATTACAAGAACCCAGGCAGGAATTATAATTGTAACCGAGTGGAATTACATCCTGATGAGTTACAATTTGTGTCTTTTTTCCCTTTAAAATGCCCTGAAACAGTGGCACAGGCAAGCCCACGCTATCCGCGGCACCCGCAATACTCGAAAGCCCAATCCCATTTCTGAAAGGCGAGATCAAAGACTTTAATTCATTTCCTTTGCTTTTTCTTTTTTTTTTTTTTTTTTTTTATTTTTTTTTTTTTTTTTTTTTATTTTTTTTTTTTTTTTTTTTTATTTTTTTTTTTTTTTTTTTTTGTCTTTTTAATTTATTTTTTTTTATTATTTTGAGTGCAGGAGGGAGCCGAGCTCATTTTAATACAAAGAGGCTCCTCTCTGTAAATCGTAGGCACAGCTCCTAACCCATCAAACAATGGGGAAGCTACTAAAGAGAAGTGTGATTCATACTTAACAAAGGAAGGTGATTAGCTGTTGTTGTCTAACAATAGGGAAGTGTCAGGATGCCTGGGAAAGAATTAGGAGCCCGCTATACATCTCTGGGCTGCTATGTCAGGGAAGCTCATTTATATTCCCAACTGCGCCCCTCTTTATTGTCATTTGAATTGCACATTTTAAAATGAAATTAGGGTAAATTGAAAATACCTATAATTTCCCCGTCATAATTTCCCATCAGGAAGGCAGGTGGCTTTGCTCACAACAAAACCGAGCTCCGGCTGGGTAAATAGCACGGGGCGGAGGAGAAGGAGGCACTGGAGCGCCGCCTGGACTCCGCTTTTCCTTGTCCCCTCCTGCCCGGCCAAGGTCGCTGCTGAGGTCACCTCCGAGGCTCCGCTGCCGTCCCCAAGCCGCTGACCTTGCCCCTCGCAGGGCTGGAACAGCCCGGGCTTGCTCTGGAGGCAGTTCCCACACCAGTACCCCCGGCTGGAGCCCACAGCCTCCGGCAAAGGCACTGAGCAGTTTGGTCACTGCAGCAGGACCCTGACTTGTGTGGGGTGGAGGGAGAGCCCAGCAGGGAAACTTCCATCGCTGTCAGACACAAGGACACTCCTTGGGCTTGGCTGGAGCCATGGCTCCGCAGAATCCCCCCAGGAACTCGAGCCCTGGGCCGTGTCCAGGCCTGCAGCACTGAGCCCACAGCCCAGCCCAGGCCTTTGGGATGTCCCAGCACGCCTGAGGCCAAGGGAGGTGCCCTCGACCAGGGGGTGACACTCAGCTTCTCTGCCCCCCTGCCCTGTCACCTGCAGCCTTTCCCCATTTTCCAGCTGGGAAGGACATTGCTGGAACACTTGCAAGAGAGGCAGGAGGTGAAGTTGAACACGTAACATGTGCTATTTTAGGATGTGTTTTTGCATATGTACAGCAAACTGTCACTTCAAGGGCAGGAGAGCCCCTCAGCTGGGTCCAGGAGCCCAAACATCCTCTGCCATGGAACAGCTGGTTCTTCAGGCACCAAAAAAACCCTCCACAAAGCCATTTCTTTCTGCTTTTTCCCCTTAAATGAGGTCCCATGCACAAAACCTAAAGCTGAAGGCCTGACACCCCTCCTCAGTCATCATGAAAAATTCAAACAACTCTGGATATTCTTCATCTGAACATTTCACCCACTTCCCACTTGCTTTCATCGGTTCTTTACTAAATTTTATTTGCAGCTAAAGCATTTAGATGCTTCTCATGTGAAAAGGAGAGAAACTGAGGAGCAGTTTCTGAAGAAACTGCTGGAGACTGAAGCAGCCTGTGACACCAGTAAAGCCTTGGCAGAGATGATTAGGCTGATGGAAGAGCAGAAATGCCACTTTAAAGTTAGAGGATAGACAAAAGATCATTGTTATACAGTGAGATATTAAACTGGAGTGTCTCAAACCAGGCGAGTTTATGTCCTTAAATGAAAATCAGAGCCAGCAGTCACATTTTCCAAGTGAAATGTTACATCAAATGGTGTCTGTGGCTCCTCTTCCTGTCTTATTCGCTGAAGCCCTTCAAGAGAAGAGCAGTGTTCATGGCAGCAGCCTGTCTGACAATCATTATATGGCTTTAAACTGAAAAATGGCTTCCCAGTGCCAGAGGGCAGGGTTAGATGAGATTTCAGGAAGAAATTTTTCCCTGTGAGGGTGGGAGGCCCTGGCACAGGGTGTCCAGAGAAGCTGGAAGTGTTCAAGGCCAGGCTGGATGGGACTTGAAGCAGCTTGGTCTGGTGGAAGGTGTCCCTGCCCAGAGCAGGGGGTGGGACTGGATGATCTTTAAGGTCCCTTCCAATCCAAGCAATTCTGGGATTTTGTGATATCAAGGAGTCTCAGTGCTTTTGCCAGGCTTTCTTACAGCCGAGTTTTGCTTTGTAGCCTGAGAAGCTGGCAGGCAGCAGGCAGGGGATGCTGCAGGGTGTGTTTGGGTGGCTCATGGGCCGTCTCTCTTTGCAGACCCGCCCCTGGTGAACCTGTCCGTGGAGCCGCAGCCAGTGCTAGAGGATAACACCGTGAAGTTCCACTGCTCCGCCAAGGCCAACCCTGCTGTCACCCAGTACAGGTAAGGTGGCACTCCTGGCACGCCTGGCACCTCAGTCCAGCCCTCTGCTGAGAGCATCTCGCTTTCCCCCTGCAACACTTCCTCCCCAGGTGACCCAGCGCAGCTCAGCACCTCTGGCTGTGCCTTTGATGGCCATTCCACCTCCTGCCGTGCTCTCACTGCTTGGTGCTCACTGTGGCTCATCCCCAGGGCCTCTGTTGCTCCCTGCCCAGGGATGTGAGGCTGGAGCCAGCTCCTCCTCCCCGCTGGGGCAGGGTCCTCATCCCCGCTCTGGTGGCTCCCTGGTGCCGCTCTGCCCTTGATGCTGCTGCACATTGAGAGGCTCCTCTTCTGCCACGTTCTGCTGCGTGCGACAGCTCCTCGGTCGGGGCTCCATGGGCACCTGGAGTGGATTGAGAGGCCTGGCACTGAGCTGGCAGAGCCATCTGTTTGGGGACATCGTGAGCAATGCACGCCGAGTGAAAAGTCTATTATGGGAAAAATCCTCTCCTTTTTTTGCACACTCTTTTATGATTTGAACAAAGCAGCTCTATCGCCATCTCCATGTAACCCTTAAGCAACCACCACAAGTCTCTCTGTGCCCAACACGGTGGAGCTGAGCTTGGGAGGGGCCAGAGCGGAGGTGCAGGTGCCAGAGATGTGAGGGGACAGGGGATGGCATCTCCTTGAGTGGGACATTCTCCCTGGGTGGGTGGGGTCATCTCTGCCAGCCACGGTCTGCAGTGCCCTGCACTGGGCACAGTGAGCTGGGAGCAGGACACGGGAGGTTGAGGAGATTTGGAGCAGGAGGAAATGCATCACTTGTTGCTGAGAGAGGTCTGGGGTGCAGGCGGTGCATGGGGTCCCTGCCAGCCCTGAGCCTCCCTGGGTCCTCTCTTCTCTCTGGTGAGCCGGGAAAGGACCTGAAGGAACAGCTGGAGCTGTGCCAGGGGAGGTTTAGGTAAAAGATTCTTCCCCCAGAGGGTGCTGGCAGTGCCCAGGCTCCCCAGGGAATGGGCACGGCCCCAAGGCTGCCAGAGCTCCAAGAGCATTTGGACAACGCTTCCAGAGCTGCACAGGGTGGGATTGTTGGGGTGTCTGGGCAGGGCCAGGGGTTGAACTCGATGATCCTTGTGGGTGCCCCCCAGCTCAGAAGATTCTCTGAGTGCTCATCCAGGGACAGATGAGCAGGAGAGCAGATGCTCTGCACTGAGCAGAGTCACTGCCATGGGCCCTTGGGTGTGGGTGTGAGGCCTCCTCTCACTGTTTTTTTTGGCTAAGCTGACAAAATATGGGTATGAGAAGTGGGGCAGGCTGTCAGCACACTTTGGGAGAAAATAGCTTTGTGTAACCAGGTGCATCCCTGTCCCACCTCATCCATCAGCCACTCCCCCCTCCTGCCTGGAAGGCCTGAGCATGCACACACAGGCTCACCATCCCTTCTGCCTGTGCAGAACCATCCATGGATAATAACAGAGGAGGCTCCTCCGGGGACAGGTTACCATGACCCACCTCCTGTTAGGCTCGTATGGCTTAATTAGTACAATCAAGTTTCCTGGTAGGAATGATTCCTTCCAGCTGGATATCAGCACAACAAAGCAATAATTGTGTTCCTGGTTACACAGAAGAGTTATTAATTCGAGGAGTCAATTAATGTCAAAGATACAAATAGCCCTGGTTTCATATTTACAGCTTGTAGGAAAACAAAGTGTGTGGCAGGCTGGGTGAAGGACCAACGTGGTTCTTACCCTAGGATTGGTTCTGGTACAGTCCAAGGTAAAAAAACCATCTCTGGTCAAGGAACCCAACAGGGGCAAGACCCTGGCAAAACTTCCACTCCATCAGCCTGATTCTCAACAAGAAACCTTCCACATCATCTCTGAACCCAGCTGGGCTGATCCCTTGTGCACTGGAGCAGCCTGGAAAGCTCCAGTCTAGGGTTTCCACTTCCTTGGACAGGGAATTCGGGCAAGGGGGAATGGCTTCCCACTGCCAGAGGGCAGGGACAGACGAAATATTGGGAAGAAACTCTTCCCTGTGAGGGTGGGGAGCTCTGGCACAGGGTGCCCAGAGCAGCTGGGGCTGCCCCTGGATCCCTGGCAGTGCCCAAGGCCAGGTTGGACAGGGCTTGGAGCAACCTGGGACAGTGGGAGGTGTCCCTGCCCAGGCAGAGGGTGGAACAAGAAGAGGTTTAAGGTCCCTTCCAGGCCAAACCATTTTTGCATTCTGTGATTCCTCTTGGCTGTTTCCCCCCTTGGGATCCATGCCCAAGCCAAGCTGCGTTGCTTTTCTGCACCAAGCAGAGGTGAGAGGTGGCCCAACACTCTTCTCCCATCTTTGCTGTCATCTTGGTAGTGCAGATTTTTGCTGACTCCTCTGGCTGCAAATGCCCCGCTCTGCCCTCTTCCTTCCTTCTCACCCACCCTGAGGCCATGGCTCTGGTCACCCTTCCTGTCCCCTGAGCCTCCATGATTCTTCTTTGCTGCAAATGGCTTTGGGATTAATTTCATTTACTCTTAAAACTAACTGCATGCTTTTTCAGGCGATGCTTTCCCATATAAAGGGGGTTGGGCAGAAAAAAAAAAAAAAGAGGCATGATAAATTCAGTCACTTTGGGTTTTTCATTTCTTGAGTTCCCTTAACACGAGGCTTTTTCCCTACCACTGTGACAAGCAAACAGGACTCAGCAGTGCTCGCTGGGGCTTCCTTCTGCTTAAAGGCTCTGATTGATGGAGAGGGGATTTGTTTTCCTTCCATAAGATCCCAAAGCTCTTCACTGTGTAAGAGAGGCAGATGTTTTGGCACTAAAGCTTGGGACCCTCTGGAGTGGGACATCCAAGCAAGGGGCTCCCTGCACCTCAGCACTGGCCAGGAGGGAAGGATGGGACATGTAAAGCCCCAGGACTGAGACATCTGGAGGTTTGAGAAGCTTGGTGCCATCCCCAGGGTCACTCAGGACCCCACCACTGATGAAAATGAACTTATTCTGCCTTAGAAAAAAACAATAGGAAGCATGATTTTTTTTCTCCTCAGGCAGGGATCACTCTGATATATCTCCTATGGCTTCCCTCATGCTCAGACAGAGATCTTCAGACAATATTTATTTTTAATCCCCCCCAATATGTTTGTCAGTAACACAAAGGAAGAATCTTTAAACAACCTAAATCCCCTTTTGTGGGCATAAATCCACAGCCAGCTCTGCAGGGCCATCCCTGCTATCAATACACCAGCAAGCTGTCACCTTGCTGGAGTTTTTTAGGAGCCATAAGTTTTGCACTGGGTTTGCATCCTGGGTTTTCTTCCTGGGAAAAGCACACGGGGTCAAATATCTCACCCATAGATGTTCCCTTGGGAAGCATCCATGAACTGGACTTTTTGTTAGTATGAAGCCACTAAACCACCTCCGTGGCCCTGCTGACCCAAGATTTTAAGCCCAGACCTCTTATTCCCTTAGTTAGGAGGGCAAGAGAAAAGAGCCAAAATTCAACACAATTTCCCAAGAGACAAAAAGCCCCCTCTGCCCCTATAGAGTACATAGTTTTGATGAAAGTGAGTGGCTTTTTCCTTAGGAAGTTTTCTTTGTGCTTGCTTATATAATCACACACAGATCGATTTTAATGCAAGAAAAACCTGGTTGGAAAAGAGACCTCGGAGCGATCTGCTCTCAGAGCCAGAGTGGAAAGTTACAGCCTGAATTGTGTTTCTCTTCTGAAGGCAGAGGGTTAATGGCATTTTCTCAAAACTGACAGATTTTCACAAAATCTTTGGCCTCAGTGGCATTTTCTAAGTGAGAATCCCTCTTCTTTAAAATCTGCTGGCATCTTGTGATGCTGGGAAGCAGGCAGGGCTGGGAGCAGGCTGTCCTGTGCTGGAGGCTCCTCTGCTCCTTTCCTTAGCTGGGCAGGCTGGAGCTGAAATCCCAGCCCTCCTCCCTCGCTGGCAGCAGCCATTTCCTGACGAGGAGCAGCATTTTCCCCAGGGAGGTTTGTTTGCCCACAATGTCACCTGGGCTGTCACTCGCTTTTGGACACAGGACAGGTTGGTGTCACCAGAAGCAGGTGGAGGGCAGAGGCTGGTGAGGTGTCACAGTGATCCTGTGGCAGCAGGGTTTGCTCATTTGGATGAGTTCCCTCCTTCCATATAGAGCAAGCTTTGCACTGACACATCTTCTGTAGGGTCTTATACCCCACCTGGCCTGGGCTCATCCCACCTCTGTCAGGTCCCTTTGGAGCTGAAGAGCATCTCAGCTCACCTAAAAGCTCCTTGGTGTTGCCAGTGCAGCCTCCTCTGCTTGGAAAAGGCTCAAGGGAACCTGCACTCAGCAGCACTTCATGGATGTGTCCCCATCTGCTTTAGCACCATGGACATGGGGCTGGAAGCACAAAGAGGCTCCCTGGTGTCCCAAGGGTGGTAGGGGACCACACTGACCTTTCCTCTCCCCCTCCCTCGAGCCTCTGCCAGCCTCTGCCAGCCCGTTTGCTGGAGGAGCACCGCAGTGCCAGGCTGGAGCTGCAAACCGCAGGTGTGGGCACATCCCACCCCAACACGCCGCCTCCCTCTGCGGCTGCCTGGACAGGTGTGGGATGGGGAGGGGGGAGTTTGGGAGTTTACTGGCTTTCTTTTGCTGCAAGCAAACGGGCAGGAAAGGGAAAGGGAGAGTAATTAGCTGTCGCCATTGTTCTGCTACCTGCGATGGCGGGTAAAATTAATGGAAAGCAACAGAAGTCGGGGCTACGTGAACCGACTCCCAACCAGGCCTCCTCTTTGCTCCCTTCAGATCTCTCTATTTGCCAATCTTCTCGTGGCTTTTGATGTCTGTTGTGTGTCTGTGGGGTGTTTTTTTGCTGTTATTATTTATCACTCGCAGTAAGAAAGAGAATCTTTAAAGTGGCAGAAGAAAATGGGAAGGTTTAATATTGCAGGAGGCAGAGTCCCTGAGCCTTTCGGGCTCCTCGGCTGATGATTATTTTCGTGGAGCGATGGGGAGTTGGTGCAGGCAGGGCAGTGATACAAATCTCATTCTGTGCATCCACACAGAGCTCTCGCCTCCAGGGCTGGTAGAGACCTTTGCAAATAATGTTATCTTTGGAGGCAGAGGGGACTTGTGGAGCCACCCTCCAGCACCAGCTGCAGTTCAGGGACCGCTGCACTTCCACAGAAAGGTGTGGGACTGACAGACAGACACACAGACATAGCTGGGAAGAGGGAGACATCCCTCCCAGTGGCCGCAAGGTGTTGAGCATGGCAGCTGTGAGCAAAACACAGCTCTTTATGGCTGAGGGATGTTGCAGAAGGTCCAGCAGGTGCTGCAGCAGGAGCAGAGGTCAGGAGGAGCTGAGGGCATTTATTTGTCAGCAAGGGGTGGTGCTGCCCCACTTCTTCCCATCCCACGGCAAACAGGGATCACAGCAGATGCAGTCCAAGCAAGTTCCACCCAGCCTTGCTGGGCTGAAGCCCAGGCTGACACCTGTCCAAATCCTCCTGCATCAACCAGCTCTGTGAGTGGCAGCTGCAGCTCAGGGCTGGAGCCCCACCATCCCCCGGTCATGCTGTGCTGAGCTCAGAGCCATCCCACAGCATCCCCTGTCCTCACCTCCACGTGCTTCCCCCTGGAACACTGTTTGTTTGTTAGCTCAGGCCAGCAGGAAAGCCCTCGCTCAGTAAATACTGTTTTATCTCTGAACAACAGCTCACTGTCTCTCATCAAATATTAATCCAAACTCAACTGCTTCTTAACAAGGTTTTCTTTGAAAGCATTGGGGCTCAAACACACCTGGTGGGAGGCAGTGTCCTGGCTTCCCCCTGGCTTCGCACAGGGAAAACAAAGGGACAACAACAGGGAAAATATTCCTGGTCCTGTTCCTCCAGCCTGGCATTTCCCAGCCAGCTTTAGGAAAACAAGTGGATGATGAGCCCGAGTGCCTTTGGTAGATCTGGTGTCTCCAAGGTTTGTACATGCCCAGGTACAGGTTTGGGGTGTTTTGGCTCCTTGGGGAAAAATGTGCCAGATTTTTATGGGTTCAGGTAGATACAGAAAAATTTCACCTGGTACCAAGGAGCTGTGAGAGAGAAAGAAAATCACAATGTGCATCATCTGTGCTTTGGCCTGCCTGCCTTACACTTACATCTTGGAGGCATTCCTCCCACAGAGATACATTCCCACAGTTTGTTTGAACAAACCTGGGGAGAAGTTCAAACTTTACAGAGCTTTGCTGCTCTTTACCCTTCGAGCTTTGTCTGCACCATTTGGGACACCAGATTTATTCATGAGATGCCTCAGTTCCCACGGGGGAGTCAAGAGCATGAGCCCCAAGTCCTGCAGGAAATGTCTTGGAAGTTTGCTGAGACACTTGAACCAGCTCCCTCATGACTCAGCATTGCTTTGGTGCCTGGCAGAGAGCAGGAAAAGCAGCAGAAAACTGGGACAGCCTTCTCAAAGGGATGGGCAATGGAGGAGGGAATGAGCAGCTGGCCAGCCCTTGCTTGGCTTGGCAGAATCACTGCGCTTTCACTGCCCCAGTGGATGTGGCTGGATGGACCAAGTCAGTGCCAGGAGCGCTTCCATCATCAGTCAGTCTGGAGCTCAACACACAGACCCAGCTACTCCAAAACAAATCCCAAAGAAAGAGCCAAGAGACATTCCCTGCTGTCCCTGAGTGGTTGGTTATGGCAGAGGGGGAAGCCCAGAATAAAGGTCAGCAAGTCGTGGAATCACAGAATCAATTAGGTTGGGAAAACCCTCTAAAATCCTTGAGTCCAGCTGTTACCCCTGCACTTCCAAGGCCACCACTAACCCATGTCCCCAAGTCCCACATCCAACATCTTTAAAATTCCTCCAGGGATGGGAATTCCACCACTGTCTTGGGCAGTCTGTTCAAATGTCTGACAGACATTTTAGTGACAAATGTCTCCTAATATCCAATCTAAACCTCCCTTGGTGAAATCTGAGGCTGCTTCCACTTGTCCCACGTCACTGATTCACATGGAGAACTCAGGGAATCCCATCCCTAATTCCTCACATTCACTTCCCAGGGATCAGACCTGTTCCCATGCCAGAGGTCTGCCCCCAAGGATACATTCTTAGCAGGATCAAAGGGAAGGTGAAATAAAACTGCCTCCCACATGCAGGCAGTGAGGAGAGCTGGTGGGTGCATAAATGTGGGTGCATAAATGGGTGCGTCCTGTTTCACCTGAGCATGAGGAAGCCACACCCATAACAGAGTCAAGGAAATCAGGTCTTAGGGGAGGAAGAGCCACAGGAATTGTTTGCTACTGCCAGGTTGGATGAGCAGAAGGAGAAATCACCCCAGACAGTGGGAGCAAGATGTTTCTGTTCCAGCTAGATCTCCATTGCTTCTTTGCTCGGTTAGTCAAGCTTGTGGATGTGCACAGATCCCTGTTCCTGGGTGAAAGGCCAGGAAAAGGCATATTTGGAGTTTAACACCCTTCCATGACACCAGAGCTGTCCCTACCTCTTCCATTCAGCTGAATATATTCACAGATCCATAGGCTGTAAAGGCCAGAAGGGATTATTGGATTGTGGGCAGCTGATCCAACATTCAGGACGATGATTTCATTGGCAACTTCTGAGAGAGAAGTGGCAAACGATCCATTTAACGGGCACTGCCTCCGGCCAAGCCAGAGCAGGGGCTGTTTTCCCTCTTCTGGCACTATAAAACCTGGATATATTTTAATATGCAATTCCAGTGGCTTTGAAAAGTGTCTTCTGGGAGCTGGTGTGTTTTTGTATTCCTCGCTTTCCTCTGCCCGTTCATGGAAGGCCAAGGATAAAAGTGACAAAGCCCTCGTGCCCTGAACTCCCAGAGCTTTTGATCACAGCCAGACTGGCCAAGGCAGGGGGCTCTGCCATATTGACTCTTACTAAATTACAATCACACCTCTGTTAATATTTAAAAGGAACTGTCAAGGGTTTGAAATGCTGCAGGGCCCCGGTGGCTGCAGACAAGGTGTGAAGTCTGTGGGTGCACGGGCGCTTTTCTCCACATCCATTGCACTCAGTGTCTCACTCATGGGAAAAATCACCCAGATTTCTCCTCTGGGGACTGCACAGGGACCTTTTTGAGGCTGGGTGGGATGAGTGTCCTGGTTTAGGGCCTTGGAGCAGCCTGGTCTAGTGGAAGGTGTTGGAATGAGATGAGCATTAAGGTCCTTTCCCACCCAAACTATTCTATGATTCTGTGATTCTATGATTCTGTGATTCTGTGATTCTATGATTCTGTGATTCTATGATTCTATGATTCTATGATTCTATGATTCTGTGATTCTATGATTCTGTGATTCCATGATTCTGTGATTCTGTGATTCTGTGATCTGGGGCAGCCCCACAAGAGCCTCTGCAGGGTCCCAGGGGTCCCAGCTGCCCAGAAGGCTGCAGAGAGATGAGGTGGGGGAGCAGCTCAACAAATGTCTGCTCCAGACCAGAGGCGTTTCAGCATCTTGAAATGGAGTGGTCAGTTTGGTTTTGCTGCCATTTCTTGGCACGCTTTGGATCTTCTCCCCCACAACCAGCCCCCTCCTCCAGCCCAGCTTGGGAAAGTTCTCGTTTTTGCCAGTGTGCAGTTTTAGTTGCCCTCCTCCCCCCGCTCCCATCTGCTCTCTCCCGCTCCGATGGCCGAGGCTGCCGTCTGTCCAGCGGCAGGACGCTGTCAGTCCATATGTTGTCCCTCGGCAGGGCTGTCACCTCTCCTGCTGCCTCCCGCAGCCAAACTTGGCAGGGGAGGGAAGAGAAGCTGGAGTGGGGAAAGGGCCCGCAGGCATTTCACAGCAGTAACAGAATAAATCTAATTTATAGACATAGCAAAATGCAGCTAAAGCGGGAGTTGAAATAAATGCAAAGCACACTGAGGTCTCAAGTTATCGGCACTGTAACATTTTTCCTGACTATCTCTGTTTTCCTGCCTGGGTTTGTCTTTGTAGCTTCCTCCCAGACAACTGGACCTTTGCTCTGAAGTGAAAATGAAAGCTAGGGAAAAAAAATATATACCAGGAAATGAATTCTTCAGATCTCCTTCATGATGCATCAGCCCCATCTGCCAGCTCCCTGTGACAGGGAGCGGAGCATGGCTGGGTGGCAGGTGGAGAGACAGACTTTAAAAAAGGGAAATAAAGTAAAATAAAAGGCACAACTATCCCTGCAGCTGAGAAGTGAGACTGGGCTGCTGGAGGGGCTCTGCCGAGGCACAGAGCTCCGGGTGAGACGGGGAAGACAGGGCTGGAAGAGCCTTCGCTCATGGGGGTGTGAGGACAGGGAGATTTGTCTTCCCAGTCCCTGTTTGTCAAGGTAATGGGAACAAGCGGGTGGGAGATGTTCAGAGGCAGCTTGAACTAATTAGGAGACAGCGTAGAGGAGAGAGAGTCTGATGGGGGGAAGGTGGGGGGAAGGAAAACGCTTTGTACTGGTGAGCACCGTCCCTGCTGTAGGGATGACGAAAGGCACCAAAGCAAAGAGTGATGGAGCAGCCAGCCCGGGGCTGGTGGAGCCTCTCCGATGTGGGGCTGCCAGAGGGGGTTGGGTGTTCCAGGAGAGCTCACAGAAACCTGGGGTGCCCCATGGTGCTCGTCACCATCCCAGCCAGGAGCACCGACATCCCAGGAGTCAGCAGCATTGTGGGTTTCCCAAACTCTGCTCCAGCCCTTTCCCAGCGTTGGAGTGAACCTGTCTCCAAAGCAGCAGCTCATTTCCAGCAGAACTTGGGGTTGTGGTTGTGTTTTCCCAGCCCTGTCAGTCACCCCTCCTTTAAGATTTGCTCCTGGAGCTGGGAATGTGATTCAGAAGGGAGCATCATTGCCTCCTCTGGCCACATCTCCTCTCCCTTTGCAAGAAGTGGCAGCTTTTTGAGTCTAATTTAGCAGTCTTTAATCTGAGTTATTCCAAACCACACTTGCCACTTCCTTCATGCATTCCCACAGGATGATGGGCTGATTTCACAGAACGAAAAGCCTTAAGCAAATCTTGTCACACAAGAAAATTGATTTTTCAAAACTGACTTTTACAAGATTACTGGTGGGTTTTTTTCCCTCATCTTTCTTCTATATCGTTCCCTTCCAGTCTCACGAGGTGGCTTCAGATCTAAGGAAATTAGAGATGCTGTGACTAAATTGAAAATGTAAAAATGGGGAGAAAGAGGGGAAAAAAAGACACCCAGCACCTCCTCTGCTGCTGCCTCTGAAGGATTCGGCTGTGTGTGCTTGTGAAGGAGCAGAGCTGTCTCCTTGACCTCTCCCACTCCATAACATCAATGCCAGTCACAAGAGTCTGTCCAAGGATTGTGCCAACACCTCACAGGCAACATCCCCTGATGGGCATTCCTTGGTGATCCCAAAATAGATCACGGGTTTTTTTCATTCTCTCCCTCAATCTGTACATATTATTTTATCTTTTGGAATAAAAAAAAAACAGTTTCCCCCTGCCACTCGGTTCAGAGACATCTCAATGTGTTTTGTTAAAAAAAGAAGACAGAGGAAGAGTTGCCTTGAAGTTGTTTCAGACAGCTTAAAATATGCTAAGCTTTTGTGTTTCTGCCACATAAATAATGAATCCTCTTACAGCTTCTGAGTCAGGAAAGATGATGATTTAAGAGGCCTTCAGCTCTGTTTGAGGCTTTTCTGCCAGAAAGGGAAGAATATAACCAGGGACAAGCAAGGCGTGAGGGATGAAGTAGAGTGTGCAAGGAGGATGTGGGATAGGGACAGAGCTGGCACCCACCACAGCCCTGCAGGAGCTGTTCTAAGGGATTTCACTCCTTGATTCCCTCTTTCTTTATTGCAGATTTTGGGGTCTAGAGGTGTGTTTAAATGGAGGACTAATCTGTGAGCATCTACTCCTGGCACTGTCTCTGCCCCAGTAAACCAGTGGGGATTTGGTGACTGCAGAGCATCAGTTGTTGTTCATTTTACTCATTTCCCAAGTGCCACCCTTGGAGACATCTCTGCCAAAAGAGTTGTAAAATGTAGGCCAGCAGGCTCGGCAGGAGAATGGGAAAACCCAGTGGGTGCTGCTGTCCCACAACAAACCCAGTGGGTCCCTCGTGCCCTCCAGAACCGCGGGTCCTGGTGACTTCCAGGAGTCACGACTGGACGCTGGCAGTCAGAGGGCTCCTCCTGCCATAGCTCAGATGCTGGAATTGGATCCACTCCTGAGCTGGAGCTGCGAAGTCAGGCTGAGTTCATCAGGAAACACCAAATGGAGGAGAAACAAGGGACAAGCTGGCTCAGGCTGAGCTGGGGCAGGAGAGCCTTTCCTCCCCAAACCTGTGTGACTGCGTTACCTGTGCCAAGGACACGCTGTGCACTCTGAGCATGGAGTTATCAGCTGGCATGGAGTTATCTCAGCACAACTGTTTGAGGTACACAGCACCTACCCTTGCACATCCCATCCCAGAAAAACCTCAAAGGAATTCAGGGACTGTGGAGTTCACCTGTTCACTTCAGGTCTCAAAGATACTCTTGGCTTTCTGTTCCGCTCTAGAAGCTGCTGGCAAATATTAAAGCAAAGAGAAAAGGCAGGATGTTGTCTCTGGCATAGAAAGTTGTTTGTAAAGCATCAACTTATTGTTATTACTCAGCTCCACTTTGTCACTGAAGTGGGTAGTGAAGAATTTCATGGTTGTTACTTTTGGAGATGTCTTTTGTATTATTTTTTTTTAATACTGTTTCATGCTGTTTTATACAGAAGTCGGTATCTAATCGCAGAGCTCTTTGGGTCAGTCTGTTCTGCCAGGACACAGCCACACTGGGTTGTTTTCCTGTGGTGTGGCTGAGAAGGGCAGAGTTGTGCCAGAGTGTCAAGGGCATTCCAGAGGCCTGAAAGAGAAGAGGGACTTGACCAAAATTTTAGGCATGGATGGCTGGATGTCTGAACTGATGGATGGCTGAGGCAGCTGGGGTTGTTTCAGCTGGTGAAAAGGAGGCTCAGGAGAGATTTTATTGCTCTCTACAGCTGCCTGAAAGGAGGTTGTAGTGAGGTGGGGGTTGGTTTCTTGTCTCAAGTAATAGGATAAGAGCGAACAGGCTCACGTTGCACCAGTGGAGGTTTATATCAGATGTTAGGAACAATTTCTTCTCCAAAAAGCCTGAACAGCCCTGGCACAGCTGCCCAGGGCAGTGATGGAGTCCCTGTCCCTGGAGGGACTTGGAAGGTGTGCAGCTGTAGCACTTGGGGACATGGGTTAGTGGTGGCCTTGACAGAGCCAGGTAACACCTGGACCTGGTGATCTTGGAGGTGTTTTCCAAACTGAGCAATTCTGTGATTCCATGGATGAATTTCTTACTGAAAAGATGAACAGATCTTTTGGTGAACTCGTAGCTTCATTCTATTCCCCTGTGAGCTGCCTGTGTGTTTGCATTAGCATGAGGGAACGCACTCTGGATATTTATTATTCCTCCTCATGACTTGCCAGATTCCCAAGCTGCTCACACTCCAGCCAGCAGAAGTCCAAGTTCCTTACACAGAAATCCCTGTCCTTGGCACCTTGTGTGAGGAGATTCCCACAAAATGAGGGCTCAGCCCATCCCACCCAGGGTGACTCAGCTGCTTCTCTTGATAATCCTAACATGAACTTGTATCCTGTTGATAATCCTAATGTGAACCATCTGATCTAGACACAGTTGAGCCCTGAATAATTAACTGTTCTGGCAGCACAGGCCAGGGAACCTGCCAGGCAAGGAGCTGTGCCTCACACCAACCTGAGGACATGCCAGGAGTCAGAAACAAGGAATGAGCCTGAGTGATGGGATGGGAACAGTGGCTGTCATGGGCAAGGAGGGGCTTTAGGGGCACTTCCAGGGCTGGAAAGTTAGACAGAGCCAGCTCAGGCTGGTGGGCACCATTTTTGGTGGCCCAAAGCATTTCCTGGGCTGTTTGACATGTCCAAGGCTGGCCACCATCCTTGAAGAGTTCATATAAACTTGGCCTGAGGTCTGTCTCCACTTTCCATGCCAGAGAGAAGGCAGACCCTCTCATGCTGCAGAGATTAAACCACAAAGCCCTTGAAAACATCCCAAACTCAGGAGCAGGTCAAAGCCTCAGAGGAGCTTTAGGAGCCAGCCCAGAAAAGGAAAATCCTTGGAGAAGACCCAGACACCCAGCAACTCTCTGTTGCATGAGTTCCAGGTGCAGAAAGGCACGAGCCATTCCTGCCTGCTGTGCCAGTCATTTCTGCCCTGAAATGTGTGGATTTGGCAGCTCCAGTGATCTGGAACATGAGGTCCCAGCCCAGCACCACTTTCAAGATCCCCAAGCAGCAGTTTTCTGATGCTGATGAAGATCTGTGAGTTCCTGTCTCCATTCAGCATTGTCTCTTTCCTGCCAGTCTCAAAGGAACTGCACATCGAGGTGTAGAGTCGCAAAGGCCTCAAGCACAGGTGGAAAATAAGAACTGGAATAGAGGGAAAGGCAAGTCGGAGCAGCTTCACGGCACTAAGATTCACTTTACTCTGAGGAGGAAGATAAACACAGCAGAGAATTAGCTCTTCAACATGCCAGCATCCATAAATCTGGCTAAAGACATTCTGCTACGGGGGTGGAGTGAGGTAGGAAGACCCCAGAAAGGACTAATCCTGTTAAACGATTTGAGAAAACACAAACCACGTGATGAAATTGGATTACCCAAAATAATAGTTAAGCTATTAGTCATGTCTATTGTGTGGCAGGGTAAGTCAAGATGATGTAGGCAGGAAAAATGAAATGCAGCATCATTGCCAAAGGGGTAAAAAACTCCCCGAGGAGAGGTAACACCTCAAGCTCATCCAGAACTGGGGGGTGACTCACATCCCCAGTATTTCCCCAGGATAAGCAGTTTTGGCAGCTGGCTGTCATAGTCTGAATGGTTTTAAACCTTCTCCACATACATTAAAATGAGGAATTTAATGTTCATAATTTAACTTGGGGGGAGAAAGTATAATTTTCATATGATTCCATGACTCTGGGGCCAAAGATCCTCAAATCTAAAGTCCCCTCCTTAGAGGGAAAAGGAGTTATTGCAAAGGAGAGTGAATTTTTGAAAGGGGAGGGGCAGAAAAACATCTGTAGTGGCAAGAGAAATGCCAAACAGTGATTAGTGGGGACAGGTTTGGTGCCCAGCCTTGTCATGTGATGGAGTGGAGGGGGAGGGAGGATTTTAAACAGCGGGATTAAAACAGCACAGCATCTAAAGTGTCTGCATTTTGTTTTGACGTGTCACGAAAACAGCTTGATTTGCAGAAGGAATCACCCAGTCCATGAAGTTTGATGCTTTCCTTTGAAACAAGAATAACTTTTCCAGCAGGGCCTGTCTGGTTACCTCCCAGGGCAGGGGCAAGGGTCCTTCCCAGCCTTGGTGCAGGGAAGGAGCCAGGGGAACACGGTGGGATGGGCTTTGGGCAACCCTCCCTGCTGCTAAATCCAGTGTCCCTCATCCTCTCGGGATGCTCTGCTCTCCTGCTGGGGTGCACATGCACTGAGCAGGTTTCACTGCCCGCCATCCCCTGGCCCAGCCCGTGAGCTCCGAGGCCTCTCCAAGTCTCCGGAGCTCTGTGCAGCACCAGCTGCAGCCCCGGCAGTGCCGGTCCATCGATTATCTGCACGGCTCATCAGCCCTCTCCAGCTATTCCCCACGGTTGATCAGTCAACTCACTGACAGGTTAACAGCTTTGTTTACCTCTCCCTCTCGCTTCTGCAGCCAATTTGTTCCAATCACTGTGCTAAGAGAAAGACTGTTTTGATTGGTTTCCCACCAAAAACGACCCGTGGTGGGTGCGTGGACTGGTGGCATGGCTTTAATTGTGTCATCTGGGAGAGAGAAACCTTCTCACCTCACTTCTTTCAGGTTCCTGTGCCTTGGGCAGCACAGACCTGGCCCCAGGGTGTCCCTGATAATCTCTCCTCCAGACCCCAGTGCTCTCCTCTGAGCTGAACTCTCACTGAACATCTTCAAGTGTGATTTGGGGAGCTCTGAGAACCCCTCATGGATTTTTCCTGCCCACGGGACCTGCTGATGGCGAGGAGGAGATGCAAAACCCAGGCACTGCCCTTGAAGACTGCAGCTGATGAGCAATCAGGCTCATCCCAGCCTCCTGGCTTGGCAGGAGTGGGAACCCTAGAGCTGAGATGAGATGAAAAATCAAGCCAGAATTTTCCTCTGCAGTGAGGTGTTATTATTATCATCAAAATCCGAGAGTGTTTAAAAACAATCCAACCCCAGTAGCAGCAACTGGTGTATCATGGCGAGAGCAATCAGACACCAAACATGTCCTTGTCAGGGGTAAAAGTCTGAAATTTGGGAAAAGGTTGCAATCTTTCTCCTTGTTTATTTGTTAAAAAAAGATAAAAATAAATAAATAAAAAGGGAAAAAATAGACAGGAGGAGATGAGCAAAGTTGGCATCTCTGCGTCTGAGCTGCGGCATTTCCACCGTTAGAACTCGAGGTTTGCTTCGTGGTGGAGCAAAGATCCCTAAATTGGGATAGAGAGATTTGGGGTGAGGTCACCCCTACGGCAGCTGGGTGTGCATGGAGGTTTGTCAGGATGGGAGCTGGAGGCTTGGAAGCCTTTCCTTGAGTACACTGGATACGATACACAAGGAAATACCTTTCCATGTAATTCCTTCCCGTGTAGTCAGCCCAGGTGAAGGCCACATCTCAAATCCTGTGGCCAGATTTGGCCTCTCACCACAAAAAAAAAGACATTGAGAGGCTGGAGCATGTCCAGAGAAGGGAGTGGAGCTGGGGAAGGGTCTGGAGCCCCAGGAGCAGCTGAGGGAGCTGGGAAGGGGCTCAGCCTGGAGAAAAGGAGGCTTAGGGGGGAACTTGTGGCTCTGCACAATTCCCTGACAGGAGGGGACAGCCAGGGGGGTCGGGCTGTGCTCCAGGGAACAGGGACAGGAGGAGAGGAAATGGCCTCAAGTTGCCCTAGGTCAGGTTTAGGTTGGATATTGGGGAAAATTTTGTCCTGGAAATGTTGTCAGGCATTGGCACAGGCTGCCATGAGCAGTGGTGGTATCACTGTCCGTGGAGGTGTTAAAAACCACGTGTGCTTGTGCTGTTTAGGGACAAGGGTCAGTGTAACCTTGGCAGTTGGACTGATGATCTCAGAGGCCCTTTCCAACCTGAACAATTCCCTGGCTCTGCGATTCCACACCCCAGTCCCTGTATTCAGGGCCAGCCAAGCCTCAGCTGGAATCCCCAGGTCTCTTTCCTCCTGAGCTTGGTGAAGCCCAGGCTGGAAGGCCGAGCGGTGTAATTCGGATGGGGAGAGGTTCCCCAGGGCCTGCCCGCTGATAAATGACCCCACGCTCCGAGGGGGAGGCGGAGGAGCCGCGCAAGGCCCACACGTCTTCATTAGGGAGGGAGCAGGCGGGAGAAGAGGAATAACCCCATACATCAGCATTATGAAAATTTACCCGTAATAAAGAAATAATTTGTGCGATGCATCACGCCAGAGCTGTGCGGGGGGTACGGTGACACCGCTCGGGCTGGGAGCCTCGCTCCATCGTTCCTCACAAGGCTGTCACTAGCAGGAGCCATCCATTGTCCCTGTCCCCTCTGGACCTCCAAAGGATGCCAGAATGTCATCATCAAAACACCATCTCCACCCCAGAGAGGACACCAAGGCTCCGGGGCCATGGGGGATTTGGGATGGTGCTCATGGTGTTCTGCTGGGGACAGCTCTCCTGTGAGGGTGAGAGGAGGGGACTAACACACCACTGAAGGCACTGCTGGCAATAAAGCAGCAAAACCCATTCTCTGAGCAATTTGTAGCAATTAATAGCCATTCCCAGGAATGAAATGTTAATTAATTCTTTCCCTGAGCCATGCATTTATTTAAGGTATTTGTGGGTGTTCTTGGTACTTTTATTAAGCAATTAAAATGCGTCCAAGAAAATATTTATCCATTTTAAGTAATTCTTAGTAAACACGATTTATATGGCAAGCAACCACTTTATTTTGCATTGTTAATTAAAGCCGACGACACACTCCACTTCCCCGAGTTATTCGCCACCAGAGCAGCCACGCTGCCAGGAGTGCTGGTTCAGAGCTGCTGGCAGCTCCAAAATCCTCCCTCAGAACCTGCAGGGCGGATTTGTGCAGTGCTCGATGGGGCGTTTCAGAGCCCAGAGAGCCCCAGCAGCCCCACGTTAACCCCCAGGAGTTCCTGTGCTGCTGGAAGCAGCTGTGACCTGATGAAGACCTTTCTAAAGAAGATTTTGTAGAGTCCTACAGCTCTCCCAGGGCTGTGAAGTCAGTAGTTTGATCCCACATGCTGGGTGTGGAAGGATTACAAGCCCTTGCAGGGCAGACAGAGGGAGGTGTTCGTTCAGGTGAGCGTGGATGAAGTGCGTGTTAGCAGCGCTCCTCCACGGACTGACTCCTTGTGGGGTTTGCTGTGCTCTCACTGTGAGCGTGGGCAACTCCTCAGGGGCTCCCCCAGCCTGGAAGCCCAGCCAGAAATGGGATTCATGGGAAAAAGGGATGGAACTGCCTGGTAAAACCCCTTGTGCAGAAGGAGACGCAGCTGAGCATCCCACTGAGAGCCTGGGAAGAAGCACAGGTGTGTCATCCCACATTTTGGCAGGTTTCCTTCAGAAACCAGAGCAAAAGAGGAAAAAACACTGAGACATGAAAACCAAAACAAAGCCCCAGCATTGTTTAGGAGCTGACAAATCCCAAACTGTCCTCTCTTATTTGCTTGTGTGTAGTCTGAGCTGGGAAGCAATCAATGGAGTCAGAAAAATGCTATTTCCCTGAAGAATGTCTCCTTAGAAAAGTTCCTCCCTCCCTCTTCAGTGTTAAAAGGACCCACTGCAGGTATTCTATTTTTTGTTCATTCTTTAATCACTGGCTTTTCAGTGCTGACTGTAATAACCCCTTTGAAACTTGGATCAAAATATCTCTTTCCTGGTAGAAATTTGTTTTCTTCCATCACCCGAGCAAATTCAATTTGCAGAAGATACTGAATTGGGAGGCACCTGGTACTCCCTCCAGAGAGGCCAGAGGAAAACAAAAGCACATTAGAAATATGAGAAAGGAAACAACAGAATGAAACCCAGCCCGCAGGGAAAGAAATGCCCATCTGGGGACACAGACTGAGCTGGTGCTTGGTGAAGAGAAAGGAAGATGAGAAAATGTGCACATCTGCTCTGGAGCCAGGCTGGGAGAGCTGGGGGTGCTCACCTGGAGAAGAGAAGGCTCCAGGGAGAGCTCAGAGCCCCTGGCAGGGCCTAAAGGGGCTCCAGGAGAGGGACTGGGGACAAGGGATGGAGGGACAGGACACAGGGAATGGCTTCCACTGCCAGAGGGCAGGGATGGATGGGATATTGGGAGAAATTCTTCTCTGTGAGGGTGGTGAGGTCCTGGCACAGGATGCCCAGAGCAGCTGGAGCTGTCCCTGGATCCCTGGCAGTGCCCAAGGCCAGGCTGGATGAGGCTTGGAGCACCTGGGACAGTGGAAGGTGTTCCTGCCAATGGCACAAGATGAGCTTTAAGGTCACTTCCAGCCCAAATCTTTCTGGGATTATGGTTCTATGATCTTCGTTGGTCATAGGACATGGGATGGTGGGAGCAGAGTGAATTCAGAGCTGGGTAGTGCCTGTCAGTGGTAGAGGGCAGGAAATGAAGACACCCCACTGTCACCCTGTGGGGACCACCCGAGAGGCACAGGGGCGTTGGGATAAATCCCATGGCATCCCCTCTGCCGGTGGTACCCTTAGCCTGGAGAGCCCAGGGCATTCACGCAAACAGGTCCTGTGGGCAGGATCCCACAGACAGATCCTGACCCTGCCCTGGCACAGACAGACCCTGACCCTGTCCTGGCACAGACAGACCCTCACCCTGTCCTGGCACAGACAGACCCTGACCCTCTCCTGGCACAGGGGAGCCCCCCCTGCCCAGTCCTGCCCCTGCAGCCCCTGCAGTGGAGTCTGGCCAAGGGGGGAAATCAGTGACAGGCAAGTTAATGGCCAAATCATCCAGAGAGAGACTAAATTTATATAGTCTGGAGAAGACCCTGGGTGGCACATTTGCAATCTGTAAATACCTTCAAGGGAACAGCAGAAATGTAAGGGGCTCCTGATCTGAGGCTGGCAGGACCAGGAGCGCTGGCTGGGAGCCAAGCTCGGTGCAGTACAGCCAGAGAGAGGAGGAAGAAATCACAGAAAGCCGGAGCAGAGGTGGTGGATGGGGCTGCAGGAGCATCCTCCTGTCTTCTCTGCTCCATTTTATTCAGGTTCTGTTTATAAATAACAACTGAATGGCTAATAGGTGTGCAAGGCATGTTATGGGCTCGTTAAAACCCTCAGTAAGTTGCCTTCTGGCTGTCCACGAGCCCATCACAGGAAGCTTTACAGGAGGGTTATCAGCTGCCATTATTAAAAACCAGTTTGACATTATAAAAGATCTATACTGCTCATTCAGCCACATTGATTTAGCCGTGTTAAGCCTTGGAAAACTGGAGCGAGAACCTTGATCTCTGCTGAAGCACGAAAAATTGGTGTTTGTGACACATCTCCGCGCTCAGGAAATCCAGTTTTGCAGCAGCGATGGGTTTTGAACAAATCCATAAAGCACCGTGCCACGGTTGTTGGGGGTGTTTTCCCAAGCAGCTGAGATGTCAAATAGCTCTTGGAAACCTTGTTCTCTGTTTTGTAACATCCAGAAGGATCTCATCTGAAGTCTCAAACCCAGCTCCAGACACTTCTCCATCTAGTTCCAATTCCAATTCTCAGTGCTCTCCAGGAAGGTTGGGAGGATGAGCTGCAGGCAGGCACAAGGACATGACCCAGGGAGCCCACAAGTCACTTTTACCCTCATCTTAAAGCCTCGTTCTTGTCCTTTGCACAGCAGGGAGGGTGGATTTGTGCCAAACAACCAGGGAATTGTCTGGCAAAGAGAAGCTCTGGATTGTCCCAAAAGTTTGGTGTCACATGCTGTCCCACTGACTGCTGAAAAAAATGGCCTAATGTACCTTCTGGCTCTGTTGAGCACCTGAGGAGCAGAACAAGACTCTCCAGAGGCTGGAAAACTGCTCATGGCTGGGAATCTCTACAGGGGCAAAGTTGTAAAAGCAGAAATATTCCTGACAAAGAGCATAGGGCATTTCCCCACTCACCAGCTGGAGTTTCCCTGTACCTTACCTGTCACTGTACCTTCCTTCCTTCCTTCCTTCCTTCCTTCCTTCCTTCCTTCCTTCCTTCCTTCCTTCCTTTCTTTCATTCATCCACAGTTCCTGAGATATGAATTGAGGCCTTTTGGACCAGCAGACCAAACAGGAGATGTCAGGAACGTGTCTCCTCTCCACCCCACAAGCTGTGCTAAGCTTTGGCCATGAGTTACCAGACCTCTGGCAGATCCCCCGTCCCTCTCCTGCCCCATCCCCGAGGAACCAGCTGCTGCCACAGCGCTGGCACACGCCTTCCCCAACGGGCAGCAGTGTTCCTGTGGCTGGGAGGCAGCAGGACAAGGCGGATCCATCGGGAGGCAGCAGGACAAGGCGGATCCATCGGGAGGCAGGGAAGCGGGATGCTGAGCTCAGCCTTGCAGGCTGACCCCGGCCAAGCCGCTTGGCTTGGGCTGCAATTCCCTCCGGGAGGAGAAAGGCGTCACCAAAGCATCACTGACCATTCAGAACTTCGGAGCAGCACCTGGAAGGCTCCACTTGTGCAGGTTTTTCCATACTGAATGTCCCTCATTAACACACGAAGTGCAGCCCTAGGAATAAAACCGGCATCTCCTGATTAATTATTGGAGGGGGAGGCGGGGGAGGAGGGAAGCAGGGGAGGGAAGCTGAAGTGGCCAGTCAGCATCTGTTAGAAGCGCAAAGATAAATGGAAGGCAAGGGCAGGTCAGTGCATACAAATCACTTCCATCCACCGGGAACACCTCTCAGAGCGCTGTGTCATCACGGGGGAGGCTGAGCAGGTCGCTGGCAGGAGGCACTGAGGTTCACAGTAGCAGGTGCTCAGGGAATTGGCTCTGGCAGCGCTCACGGTATTCTCCAGCCTGCCATGGACCAGCACTCCACTCTCTCCAGCCCCACTGAGCCACGTCGGTGCCTACGGACCTTCAGCAGGAGCTCCCTGCAATTCCAGTTGTCCTTGGCTGCCTTTGGGGCAGCACTGAAGCTGTGGGGAGCCATGATAGAGTGACAGGAACAAGCAGAGGGAAGCAGGACACCGCTGGGAGGACCAGGAGCATATGCTGCTTACCTTGCCTTGAAGGGACAGCTTTCCCCAACCCACCCCACCGGCTGGGGAGCAGCCTCCACAGCTCCTTCCTCTCTCCAGAGCCCAGCTCCCAGTGCCTGCATCTTTCCCAACCCATCCAGCACAACCAGAAGGGCAGCCCCCAAAACAACAAGGCAGAGACTCCTCAGGGAAACCCTCTTCTCTCCAATTTACCTGTCAGTTGTTTGGGGAGGATTATTATATGTTTTTTCCCAGGCTTTTTTCCCCTTCCCCAAAGAGTGGCTGGAGTTTCACACAGCCTGACAGCATCTCCCGCCTTCCCCACCCGTTCCCGAGTGGCAGGTTGCCAGATGGTGCCCCATTAGGTCACATTTGCTCATTGTTTGGCAAACAGGGCTTAATTCGAGTGCTAAGTTGACAGCTTGTTCTCCAAAACAATTTGCAAGTTGCAGTGTTGCAAATGCCAGTTGGGCTTTTCGGGAAATGTTATTTCAGCTGCCTTAAGGGGGTAAAGTTCTCTTTGACTGGGAGAAAAAAATAAAAGGGAAAATAATGACCAAAGTGGGGGGCAGCAGAAAATGCTGTCAGTGGTTTTGATGTGGAAGGACCAGCAGTGTTGTTGGCAAGCTTTCAGAAAGGGACTGTCATTCCCTATCAAGTAGAGACCCTCCATGTCCCATTCCTCCCACCACTGGTGTCCTTCACAATCCCAAAGAATGAGGTGTATTCCCAGAGAAACAGGGTAATAGAATGTTGGTTTCTTGTGGAAAGGTTTCTGTAGGGGTACATGTACACATCTCTCTGATGGCTCCTCTCCAAAACCTGTGGCTGTAGTCCCTAAATCCCCGGGGAAGAGACAAAGCTGAGAACCAAGTTCATGTCTCTTCTGAAGTCAGGGGCACTCTGGGTGTGCTGCCCGCAGCACTGTGACAGCTGCACGTGGAGATGACAAGAGACACAAAACAGCACTACCACAATGCTCTGTTTTCTTCAACAGGTGGGCGAAAAAAGGCCAGGTTATAAAGGAAGCCTCCGGTGACTTCTACGAAACCATCGTGGACCACACGTTCTTCTTTGAGCCTGTCTCTTGCGAGGTCACCAATGCCCTGGGCAGCACAAACATCAGCAGGACCGTGGATGTCTACTGTGAGTAACCTGTCGGCTTGAGCCTGGCTTGCAGGCTCAGCAGAGCTGCTGAAAACCAGCAGGAAGCAGACGCAGCTCAGTGTGACTTGCCCAGGGTGGCAGGACTTGCTGGGCTCTCCTGCAGCTCACTCTTTGTAAATGCCCCGGTGGCTGGACCTGAGAGTTCTTTGCGAGCTCATGGGTGGTCACTGGGGAGCTGGTCCCTATGGAGTTGCAGCAGGCACCTGCCTGAGACTTTTCTTTATTTGGGGCCCATCAAGATCAACCAGTGCTCCCTCTGAGCTGTTTGGTTTGAGGGTTTTGGCTGGCAGAGCCCGGCTGTCACTGGCAGTAACTCGAGTTTCCTCTGTGCAGTTGGGCCCAGGATGGCGACAGAGCCGCAGTCCCTGCTGGTTGACCTGGGCTCGGACGCGGTGTTCAACTGTGCCTGGACTGGGAACCCCTCCCTCACCATCGTCTGGATGAAGCGAGGCTCAGGCGTGGTAAGAACCTCTGTGGGGCTGGGGGCATGTCCAGGACATGGGGTGCTGCAGGACACTTCCCATGGGGCAGAACCCGTGCGGTCTGGGAGCTCCTGGCTGCCTGAATGCTGGCTCTTCCAAATGCCAATGGGTCCTGAGAGTGGGGGAATTTATTTCCGTGATGATGGACAGAAGGGTTGAACCAGACCATCACTTAATACCTCACTGATGGGGAGCAGTTCTGCAATTCACCTGCATGTGGTTCCTTCTGGGATGGTCCTGTGTGGGATAGTCCTTTCTGGAATGGACCTTCCTGGTTTGCCTGTGTCACGGATGGCCCATTCTGCCCTCACATCTCTACATGTTCACCCCAGCACTCCCTGCTGCCAGCCAGAGTCTGCTCCAGGGAGGAGCTTAGATCTGTCCCAGCAGACTTTTCCACATCTCTTTTGTACTGAAAATCATAAGGAGCTTTGCCAGTCGTAATCGTGGCTCAGTCAGCACCAGGAGGCAGGAGATGCTCTGATCCCTCTTTACAGACAGGAGGGCTGAGCAAAGCCACAGGAAAAAGCTAAAGGAGGGCTGAGATGTGAAACTCATTCAGAAGCACACATAGATTTGGTTTGAAAAGCATCTCCCAGCTTTGCCTGGGCAGATCTGTGGATGAGGAAACACTGCTGTTCCAGCTCAAGGCTGTAACTGGAGAGCTGGACCCCCAGGGAGGGGCTGAGTCCTGTCCTCCTCTGGGACACCGAGGCATTAACTGCTGAGGTGTTTTTCCCGAACCATAATGACCTTGGTGAAGGCCATCTCCTGGGGAGAAATTATAGACTTAGGAGAGCTGATGGCTTGAATCAGCAAGGGAATCCCAGTGAATATCCCAGTCCATAGCAGGGAGCTGGCCAAAGCCAACTGAGATTCCCCAGGGTATCCAGACCCCATTCCAAGGTGTCTGCCACCTCTGCCACCACTTCTGGGCTTAAAGTCCCTGAGTCAATCCCAGCAGCCTCCCCTATGCCTGTGAATGGGGAGGGGCAAGACTGGAGTGTGGTTCTCTCTGAGGTTTTTTTTTGCCTGTGTCACTGCAGCCACCAAAATTTTCTCTTGTATCTTGAACTTCTTGCAGAACTAGAGTTTGTGAAAATTCAAATGAACAGGAACAGGATTTCTAATTCTGCCCCAAAAAAACCCCAAACTGTGGTGTTTCTTTATTCTTTGGTCAATAGCAATAAGTGATATTTCCATGCAATGCCAGACTTTGGGCTCATCCACTTGGCTTTCCCAAGGGTGCTCAGGAGCTGATGACACAGCTCTTGTATCTCAGGCCATTTGTTTTGTGTGTAATTTCCCATGGCACACCTGAAAGCCCCCCTCCTGTCTTTCAGGTCCTGAGCAATGAGAACAAGCTGATCCTGAAGTCAGTCCGCCAGGAAGACGCCGGGAAATACGTGTGCCGAGCCGTGGTGCCGCGGGTGGGAGCGGGGGAGCGGGAGGTGACGCTCACTGTCAACGGTACCTCCTGCTTCCCTTCCCCACCCATTCCCTCCTGCTTCCCTTTCCACATCCATTCCCTCCTGCTTCCCTTCCACCAATCCTCCCTGCTTCCCTTCCACCATCCATTCCCTCCTGCTTCCCTTTCCCCATCTATTCCCTTCCTCCATCCATTCCCTTCCTCCATTCCCCCTGCTTCCCTTCCACCAATCCCCCCTGCTTCCCTTTCCCCATCCATTCCCTCCTGCTTCCCTTCCTCCATTCCCTCCTGCTTTTCTTCCAGCATTCCCTCCTTCTTCCCTTCCTCCATCCATTCCCTTCCTCCATCCATTCNTCCCCCTGCTTCCCTTCCACCAATCCCCCCTGCTTCCCTTTCCCCATCCATTCCCTCCTGCTTCCCTTTCCCCATCTATTCCCTTCCTCCATCCATTCCCTTCCTCCAGTCATTCCCTTCCTCCATCCATTCCCTCCTGCTTCCCTTTCACCATTCTCTTCCTCCCTTGATCCTGTTGCTCTGACAGCTCCTGTTCCCAAATTATCCCCTTTTGGAGTAGATCCCATCTCTAGTTGAATCAGGGATCCAGGCAATTGGAGTAAAGTGGATTTTGCATTATTTTGCCTGGAAATGCACAAGTCAAAGCAAAAAAAAGTCGACATTTGCTCAGGCCCACACAGTTCCTTATTATCAACAGGGGTTTATTGAGTAGCTGGGAGCTGGCAGCTTTAAATCTTTAATAGATCAATCTTGCAAAACCCTCACAAGGTCGGAGAGTGCTGTTGTCTCTGTTGTACACCTGGAGAGATGGGAATTGAGTCTGGATCCAAGACCAGCAGCCTAATCACTCTCACCAACCTACATGAGGATACTGTGAGGATTCCTCTGAGGATACTTGTGAACATTCCTGTCAGGATTCCTGTCAGGATTCCTGTCAGGGTTCCTGTCAGGATTCCTGTCAGGATACTTCCCTGGCTGCTTGGGAGGATGTGCCCTGGACTCACATCCCGAGCTCTGGAGTTTAATGATGCCCTGGCCAGGACCTCACAGCAGCTGGTAACAAATTTCAGCATAAATACAGCAGGGAAAGAGCCAGACAGGCTGCAAATGGTGTAAGCAGAGGATGAGTTTTGCGTTGTCTCTCACCTGCATGACAAACTGGCAGGTTTCACTCCCCACTCACTGTCACAAGAGAAGAGCATAAGCAGGAGGCAGCTCAGGCAAGCATTGATTTTAAACACATATAATGCCCCAGTTCCCTGGAAACACTCAAGGACAGGCTGGACAGGGCTCTGAGCAATCTGGTGTAGCTGAAGATGTCCCTGTCATGGCAAGGGGGTTGGACTGGATGACCCTGAAAGGTCACTTCCCATCCAAACTATTCCATGTTTGTATAATCCCAGAAAAGGAAGCCAAGGGCAACGCAGCAGGGACTGAAAACCAACCACTCCCTGTACTTGGACTCAGCTCCTCGGTGCTTTCAGTTTCCTTCCCCAGCAGCTGCTGGGTTTTAATTACAAGTAAATGAGCTCATGGAAAACAAAGCAACAAATTAGCACAAAGAACATGCTCCTTCCCTGACACCTACCAGGCACAGGGATGCCCTGAGAGCAGAGCGGAGCTCCCCACAGGCTCAGGCACTTGGAGCGTGCAGCAGTGACTGAAAAAGTTGCTCTCCAGCCATTTCCACCCACCCCCCCAGCTTATGCCTGAATAAAACTGATGGGGAGCAAATTAAATCCATGCATGAGGTTCACTGCTCAGCCTTGAGCATCTCCCAGGAACTGACTGCAGGGATGTGCACCAGGGGTTTGGTGCACTCCGAAGATGACAGCACTGGGACATGTCACAGGTGCTGGACCAAGTGAGAATCCCACACCTGCAGGTCAGGATGGTCTCCTGGCCCTCCAAGTGAGGAGAACCGAGCCCCTGAGCAGCATCCCCACATCCAACATCCACCAGGGCTTGGCTGCTTGTCCTGCAGTGGGAGAAACACTCCAGCTCCAGAGCACGGCGCAGTGTGTCTAATCCAGCTAATGAATTCTGCTGGAAGCCTGTTCTGATGTAATTCAAGGGGGAAGTTGAATGCCTCATATTTTGAAGTGATTTCAAATCCAGAGGCTGATGCAATTGTCTTGGTATTACCAGATGCCTCCCTCTGTCACAGAAAAATCAGGCATTGAGAAGTTTGTTCTGAGCTGGCTCCACTGCCCCTGATGATCCATCCCACTGAGGGCAGAGATCCCAACTGAGGGATCCCAACCCACTCTGAGCCTGTGGTCCCACCAGCCCATCCACTCCCAAAATTGTCCAAAGTCATGGCAGGATGATGGGGTGGGAGAGCATCCTCCTGCCTTTCCCAGCCAGCCTCACCAGGCAGGGCTGTGGTTGCAGAGCAACCCAATCCCATGCCAGAGCCAAGGCCACCAGCCTGCAAGGAAGCAGATAGGATTCAGATTCTGATGAGTGGGAAGGAGGATTATGCAAAGCAGCAGCATTTGGCACGGCTGGAGCAGCAGAGGCTCGAGGGAAGAGAGGAACTTGGTGCCATCATAAATCAGCAGCAGCTGGATTCACAGCCAAAGCCTCTCAATGCTCTTGACTTCACCCAGCCTGGTTGCAGCTCCCAGCCCAGCAGAAGCCCCTCAAGGTCACCTTCACAGGCAGATCACCAGCAGTTCCGTCTGTCACTGCACAGCCCGGGCTTGGCAGGGGCTGCTGAGGAGGGACCACCACCCCTGCCCACCTTGTTTTTCAAGAGAAGCGTGTTGGAAAGGCTGGACAATCCCAGGATGTAGTTCAGGATGTAATTTGTCTGGGATTCACCCCAACGAGGAAGCCAGGCATGCCCGAGAGCTGGGAGCAGGGCAGGGGCTGACCTGCCACCCCGCTTGGTCAGGAGCACATCATGGTGTCAGCTTGGAACAACCCGGTCTGGTGAGAGGTGTCTCTGCCCATGGTAGGGCATCTGGAATGTGATGGGTTTGAAAGTCTTTTCCAACCCAAATCATTCTGTGATGTTCCTTTGCAATACCAGGCAGAACCAGCCTGCCCAGGACTTCTGCAGGATGCAAGGAGTTAAACAAAACTCTCCTGCCAAACCATTTTGAGAGCTTGGGATAAGGGTTCAGATGGACTCGAGCAGACTGGAGAAGCCAAGGCCATCCTATCCTTTCATTCCTGAAGGCTCCCACCTCAGACTTCTCTTTTGTGTGAGCCGCCAGGACCGCACAAATAAATTGGCACTGAGGTGCTAAAAATAACCTCCACCAATAGCTCCATCATTTATATCCATAGCAACATTGCTTAGAGCCTTTTCCCTGCCTGTGGGCTGTCTCACACTCGGCGCTGAATGCCAAGCTGGAGATTGGCAGCTTTCATAAGGAGCCAGAGCCTGGTGGAGAATCAAACACCGGCCCTGAATGCGAAGAGGCTGCAACTTCATCCAATTATTTCTGGGCATGTTCATCTCACAAATAGTCTTTAGTCATCCACTATTATCATGATGATAAGCCTTCGACTCTGAACTCCTGAAGCAATAATAAAAAGCCAAAGCCACTGGCATTTGTGCCATTTAAAATCCACTCGCCTTGGGGAAAATGATCCTTTTAATGATTATTAAGCCATTTTTCTCTAGCGTCACCCAGTCTTGGAGCACTTCCAGAATTTATAAGTAACACGCAACCATCAAAATGGAAAGGAGATGGTTCTTTTTATTACTGTTTAGGCCTGGCCTGCAGACTCCATCACTGCTCTTGCCTTTGCTGGCTTTGGAATCACCAGGTGGGCTGAGCATCAATGACCACAGGAGGCTCCTCAGGCAAAGCAAGGAGTCACCTCCACTGAGACCTTTTGGAAAGCTGGGCTTTCAGCGATGGATAAATGAGAACTCACACGTTGGGATCATGCCTAGAACAACATCTTGAGCATTTAGAGAGAAAAACAACACAAAGTGTCTTTTTTTTTCTTTGCCTTCTTGGATCAAAAAGGGCACGACAGTTTCCACTACCGTACTGCTATGCCCATTACAGCAGAACAAGTCCTGACCTTCACACCCAGCTCCTGCTATTCCTGATGCTGATGGCAGATCCCTTCCAGTAGTAATTTCCTGAGCTGCCAGAACCGTGGCCACTGGTCAGTGAATTGTGCTTCAATGAGCTTGTTTTCCATCCATCTCCCCTTGGAACAGTGTAAGGAAGCAGGGACAGGGCTGTGTCTCAGTAGGAAGTGTGTGGGGAGTGTGCAAGTTTGGTGCAGGAAGGGGTTACTGGGACAGTTCCAAAAGGCAGCTGTATGTACTAATGCCCGAGAGAAAAGGATTTAGCATTCTGGTACATTTTTATGCCTTCTTGAAATTTATAAATGGGTGTTTTGGATGAGAACCAGGCAGGAATAGCCAGGAAAATCTTTCTTCCCACTTTACCCCAAATCCCTGAGACTTCTTTTTGAAGGAACATGTCAGGTGCAGGGCAGGGAGGTGGGGAAAATGGGAAAAAATCCCCAAGGCTGTATTACTGATAAGCCCAGTGACATACTCCAAAGCAGGCATGACAACCCTGAGTGAACACCCAAAGTTCCAGAGCTGGAGCAGGGGGGATTCTCACAGCCCCTGCCACAGCTCTCTCCCTGCCCTGCAGCCCAGTTTTTGCTGTTTTTTCTTCTGCCAGCAGCATGCCACTCATGGAAATGCAAATCTGCTTTAATTAAGGAGGTTAATAAGCAGCAATTAGGATCCCAGCTCTTGTGCTGCTCCCCTGGGGTGATCAGGGCTGTTAGAAGAGTGAGAGACATGCTGATCTCACCAAGCCATGCTCTCCTCTCCCACCCATTTTCTCCCAATCGCAGGATGTTCACCAAGGCAGGACACGGACATTTCCCATCCCAAGCCGATTCAGCTGCTGTTTGGCTCAGGAAGAGCCTTTCCTACCTTTTCTCCTAGGCTTATTTCATGATCCAGATGGCACAGGAGAGCCCAGCTGATGGGTGTCAAGGTTTTCCAGCAGAAACTTCCCCACCACATCTTCCTTAATGCCCTGGAGAGCAATTAGTTTAATAGTTGCTTAATGAATCTGGGAGAGCACTGAAGAGGAACACCAGGTGGGATGGGATCCTGCTTTGCTTCTGCAGCAAACAGCCCTTCTCAGGGGCCAGGCTCACCACGGAGAGGGGGCAGGACCCTTTACACCAGGGATGGGGGTACAGAGATGGGCAATCCTGGTGCTTTGTGGGGGCTTTGCAAAAACCCAGCAGAGCCCAAAGCCTCCACTCAGTGTTCTCTGTCACAGGAGCTGATGGGGCTGTTTCTCCATCCCTGCCCTTCAGAGACGGCCCCCAATATCCATCCAGGGCTCCCCTAACACCCTCCATCCCCAGCAGTCCCACGGGGTGCCAGCAGCCTCTCCTGTCTCCACAGGGCCCCCCATTATCTCCAGCACCCAGACCCAGCACGCCCTGCACGGCCAGAAGGGGCAGATCAAGTGTTTCATCCGCAGCACTCCGCCGCCAGACCGAATTGTGAGTATCACCCTGGGGCACGGCGGGTGCTGGGACACCTCGGAGTGCCCCGGGCTCACCCCTCCCTCGCTTGGCAGGCTTGGTCCTGGAAGGAGAACGTCCTGGAATCTGGGACCTCCGGGCGCTACACGGTGGAGACGGTGAGCACAGACGAGGGAGTCATCTCCACGCTGACCATCAGCAACATTGTCCGGGCTGATTTCCAAACCATCTACAACTGCACCGCCTGGAACAGCTTCGGCTCCGACACGGAGATCATCCGGCTCAAGGAGCAAGGTGGGCACTGCTGGGGAGCTGCTGGGGGCCGGTGGGCAGCGGGAATTAGCACCTGGCTGGGCTGGGAGAGGGGGGAGATGCTGTGAGAGCCAGGAGGTGCTCAGGAGAGCTCTTGGGACACCAAAGATGAAATTAGGAAGGATGGTGACAAGGCTCCAGCTGTGCTAGCTGTAGGACTGCATCCTTAGGGCACATGATCTTGGTAAAGGGGCAGGAACAAGGACAAGCCCCGTAAAGTCTCTGCTTGATAAGGAATTCCTGATTTTACCTGTCCTGCTAAAGCTGGAGGGCACAGGGTGATCCTGCACCCCTTACTCCCTTCCCCACAGTACAAGGTGATGTCACTGCCCCAGGCTGGAGGGTCATTTACAGCCTTGGAGAAACAGGAGTGGCTGCTCACAGCAGACCCCACTGCTCCACGGTGGTGGAAGTGAGTGGGAGGAAGGCGTCTGGGCTGGTGGCAACTCTCCATCCCAGCCACCAGACACAATGCCAGCCTGTCACACAGGGCTGGGCTCACACACCCAGCAATTCCCAGGGGATGGCCAAGGAAATTCCACTCTCGGGGCTGTCCACAGCAGGGGAGGGAGACGGTTTGTGTAAGGAATGCTTAGCTCCTGGAGGAACTCCAGTTCTCCTCTATTTTATTAAATGCCAGGGCAGGCAGGTGGATTGTTCTCATTAAGCCGTGATTTATAGGCAAGGCTGGCGTCCAGATTAAATCAGAGCTAAATGAACCCCTTAAAATTAGCCTTGGGCTTCTTCCAATGCAAACAGAGCCAGTGGTTTTTCCAGGTCGTCTGCCAGTCAGCGGGAGCGCTCGGCGGTGAGCCTGGGTCCCAGCACAGGGTGGCCAGGCAGCCGAGCCGGCCCCAAGCTCAGATCCAGGTGTCCGTGCTAGGCCACACAAGGGGACAGCCCTGCCCAGGCCAGGGGACACCGCAGGTGGCAGAGGGGACAGCTCTGCCCAGGCCAGGGGACAGCGCAGGTGGCAGAGGGGACAGCCCTGCCCGGGCCAGGGGACACTACACATGGCAGAGAGGACAGCCCTGCCCAGCAGGGGACACTACAGGTGGCAGAGGGGACAGCCCTGCCCAGCAAGGGGACACTGCAGGTGGCAGAGGGGACAGCCCTGCTTAGCAGGAGTCACTACAGGTGGCAGAGNGGGCCAGGGGACACTACACATGGCAGAGAGGACAGCCCTGCCCAGCAGGGGACACCTGCAGGTGGCAGAGGGGACAGCCCTGCTTAGCAGGAGTCACTACAGGTGGCAGAGGGGACAGCCCTGCCCAGCAAGGGGACACCACAGGTGGCAGAGGGGACAGCCCTGCCCAGCAGGGGACACCACAGGTGGCAGAGGCCGTTCCCTTCACGGGCCGGCCTGCACCAGGGTGGAGCAGAGGCCTGAGCGCTCAGGAAGGCTGCGGTGGGCGCGTGGGCTGTGCAAGGCTGTGGACACTTGCTTTATTTTCAAACAGGTACGGAAATGAAATCAGGAGCTGGTATTCAAGCAGGTATGGAAATCATGAGCTGACGGTGAATGTGAATTGTCCCCAGCCATTACCACACCTAAGGGCTCGGCGTCCTCCTCCTGGCCCGGCAGCTTTCCCCAGGGCAGGCAGGGCAGGAAGGGGCGTAGGGAGCTGCAGGGCAGTGACTGGGGCAGGACTGGGAAGCTGCAGTGGTTCAGTCTCCCTGTGCCACTGACCATCTCAACCAGCACTTTCCTCAGCCCAGCTCCTCAGTCACTGGGAGGGGAATGCTGTTACTCAGCCATGTTTAAAATGCTGCAGAAGTCCCACAGGGTGCTACTGTGGGACAAAAACAAAGAGGGAAAAGTACACGTTTCCCAGGTCATTTGCAGACATCAGCTCGGTTCAGCATAGTGGGAGAGTGCTGGCCAGCATCAATTGGCACCAAAGCAGGTTTGGATGGATCTTGGGGCAGATGCTGCAGGATGTGCTGCCATTGTGGTTCCTCATCTTGTGCCCCAGAGCAGGATTCCTGGGGGGAGCCAGCAATCTGCCCCTCCTCACAGAACAGTTCACCATCTGTCACTGCCCCTTTGCAGTTACCTTTATCCCAGCCCAGGAGAGCCCTGGGCATTTTCCCCACCCCATTCCCTGCATGGCTCTTCCTCATCTTCATCCCCATCACCACCTGCTTCTCTCTGAGCTCTGCCCTGCAGATCCAATTCCCCAAAGCTGGGAGCCAGCCAGCCCTCTCAGGGCCTCCAGGCTCCTGCCTCTCCAGCCCTTTGCTCCATATTCCCCTGGGAAGGCCAAAAAAATCCCCTGAGGAGCTACCACTCTTGACAGGAGCACTGCCTAGCAGGCGGCCTCAGGAGTCCTGGTTTCTTTGTGCCGTGGCTCAGCTGCTGTGCTGGAGGATGCTGATTTTAGGGTGAGCTTCTTGGGGCAGCTGGACCCAGCTGCAGCACTGTTCCCTGAACCCCAGCTCGAGGCAGCAGAGGACTGAAGGCATTTGCCTTTGCACCACCTGGGCATTCTCAGAGGTTTGGTGATGGGTTGGTTCAGTGCCACTTGAGTCACGTCACCAGAGGCCCAGCTTGAGTGACATCAAGGGACCAGCAGGCCCAAGCAGGAAATCCATGAGCAAGCCACAAAGTGAGAACATCAGTTCTTTTTTTGATCAAGTGTGAACAGAGCCTGAACTCAATCAGCACCACATGTTTCTCACCTTGCAGTTCCCAAATCAGGGCTCAGGACCCAGGAGCTCCACAGCCATGGCTTAAGGGTACTGTGAAGTGGTTTTACAACTCCCCTGTCCCACGCAGGACAGGGTGACAAGGAAGACACCCTTTTCTCACTACACAGTGGATGCTGGTGGGCTGACAACTGCCCCCAGTCCCACCAGTAGGGGTGTGCCCCCCTTGGGAAGGATGAAAGGCACAGGTGGGATCTGTGGTCTCAGGTCCAGGATGAAATTCGTGCCCAACCCCAGCTCCACACCAGTGGGCAATGGGAAATGGTTCCTGTATCACCCAGTCAAGTGACAATCCCTGGGCTTTGCTTCTCAGCTGGGTCACCCCCTGTGTCCCCAGGGTCCAGCAGCATTCATGTCCCCCATCTGCACACACTCTGAGGAGAACCACCTCTCTACATACATTTTTCCATAAATTCATTCCTTCCATTTCCAAGGCAAGGGCTCCAAGGAGAAAACACCTTCCAAGGAGGTGTCGAGGAAAGCTGTGAGGACACACTCACCCACCTTACCTGGTCATCCCGGACAGGGTTGTCCCTCCTTTGGTGCACAAGGTTCTACAGAGTGCTTAGAAAGAGAAGGAATGGGGACCTAGAGATGCCTGCAGCTTTAGGGAGAGGCTCTTTGGGATGTACCTTTATCATCCCAGCCAAGGAAGGCAATTTGCGGTACCCACAGCTGTGGTGTCCTACAGTGTGAGTGCTGCCTGTCACTGCCTCTCCTTAATCCAGCCCAACACTCACAGTAAAGTCAGAGCTGTGCCTGGAGGAACTGGAGAGACACAGCAGGGAGATAACAAGGCTTTGGGGCTCCAAACCTGACCCTCTCATCATAAATGTGATTTTCCATTCTGCCCTCCCCACACCTCACAAATTGGTGCCAGGGCCTGAGTAGATAAATCAGCTTTGCTAGCTGAGCCACAGCCCAAAATCCCCACCAGGAACTTGGTGACAGAGTCCTTGTAGGCAGAAGCATGTGAGAATGCATCCCCTCCTCTGCCTCCCACAGACCCTGCCCACACATCCCAGGCTGCAGTGCTCAGCCCCAGCATGGGCCATCCCTCCTGTCCCAGTCTTTGTAGCACCCTCAGGAATTTGGGATGGATGACAGTTGATAAGCTGCAGGAGAAGGCAGGAAATTGGGATATAAAATAGGCAGGGGCTGTGAATGATGACTTGGGTTAAGTCATCCATCAGCCTGCTCGGATGCCATTTCTCTTTCTTCATAATATTAACACATGGTCTTCTTTTGCACTTCATCCTTTAGAGGAGCTCATTCATTAACCTGCAAGGCACTAAAAGAGCAGTTGCTAATCTGCTCCTCTGGCTCCCCTCTCCTCCCAGGGTAAGCTGAGGCACAGAACGAGCAGGGTTGTACAAACTGTAGCATCCCACGGGCAGCCCGTGCTGACATCACCCCGCAGGGATGGGGGAGCAGGGAAGGAGGCCCCAAAACCCTCCCCGGGCTCATCACTGAGCCTCTTGCCGGTAGCCAGGGTGGGTCCCTGGGGGAAAAGCCCCCTCGGTGACCTTCATGCCACTTCATGCTTCCTCTCCTTCCTCTTGCAGAGTCGGTGCCGATGGCGGTGATCATCGGAGTGGCCGTGGGGGCTGGTGTGGCATTCCTGGTGCTGATGGCCACCATCGTCGCCTTCTGCTGCGCCCGCTCCCAGAGGAGTAAGTGTCACCCCCTCCACGCTGCATCCCTCTGGAAGGGCTGGGGGGAGAACTCTGGAGAGAGGGAGAATCTAGGGAAAAATCAGAGCCTGATTTTACTGACAGGATTTACTGAATTTACTTCTCCACACAAGCTGCTTCTTGTGTTGGTCTACCAAGTGTTTGCTGCAGCCCTGTGGGAAAAGAGAAGGGTTTATGGAACACATGCCAGGGTAACTGCTGCTCCCTGTTAGCAGCACAGGCAGCTCAGGAGGTGTGCAGGGGACCTTTTAATCTCTCCCTTGGAGAAATCCTGATGTCCAAGAGGGAGAAACATTCTCACTCTGCCACATCAGTGCTTAAAAACCCTCCACAGTTCTGTTTCAGTTCCAATTTTCCTAACACGCATATTCCTGGTGAGAATGACAGCCCAGCAGAAGGGTTTTTCATGGGTCTTGTGCATTTTGGAGTCCAGCTGCAGTGGGAATACAAGTTAAAGTGACATTAGAGACACAGGCAGAGGAGGAGGAGGGGGAAGCAGTGTGGCATTGTCTGGCCTGTTAAAAAGACTCCGGGAAATTACAGGAGGATTGTTGCTCCATGAAAAGGCACCAAACCAGGAGGGAGAAGAGTGTGATTGTCTAGAGCATTCCAAGCCTCTGGGGAGAGGAGGAGATCCTTGGCACTGCTCCCGGCTCACGAGACGCGCGGTATGGGTTCTGGGATGCCAAACTCTCCGTGTGTGTGCCAGAAAACCCAGTTGTTGTTCTTTTATTTCCCCCCCTTGATGGTTTACAAAGCCATCAAAGACACCAGGCTGCTCCTGGCTTCAGTAAGGACACATGGCCCCCCACTGCAGAAATGTGTTTAATTTTCAGCGTGATAATGATGCCTCTCTCTGTTTTATCCCTTTTTTTTTTTTGAACTCTCACAGCCTCCATTAGCAAGAATTAACGAATTATATAGGGGAAGTAATTTATTTTGTTTTTTGGGGAAGGATTGCTGAGGGACAGGACCCAAGACCAGGCCAGTCTGATGTCGTGGAGGTCATTTGGCAGCAAGGAACAATGTAAGCACGTGAAGGAAGCAGGGCTAAGCTGTGTGCCCATGTCCATGGGCTCTTTTTTCCCCATGCTGCATCCTTCAGAGAAACAGAGAGCATGTGGTTCATTATTTCCCTCTTGTTTGATAGAACCAGATGGTGCAGGGCTCTTTACAGGGCGCACGATTTCACAGGAATGCCATGACAACAGATCCCAGACGTGGTGAAAACGCCAGGATTTAGACCCTCACAAGCTGGAGGCATGCAAGGATGGGCTGCTCTTCGAGGGGAAAGCCAGGAGGGGACAAGGCCATCCCAGCCAAATGCCTTGTGTTGTTTATCCCATTGGTAAATCAGGAAGAAGAGGCATTTTCCTCACCAGGGCTGGGAAGATAAGTTCTGGAAAGAGGGCACTGGGGACATGGTGGTGGGGTTTGAAGTCCCTTTTCTCCACTGTGCTTCCAGTGCTGTCCCATTTAGAAAAGGTTTTTGGGTCTCCGATACACCAGAGGCCGCTGGGTCTGGGCAGGTTCCCTGCTCTGCTGCTCCCCTGGCAGTGTGATTCCCTGGAGAGAGGTCAGCAGCATCCCCAGGCCCGGGCAGGGGTGCCTGTGCTCCCTACAAGGCTTCTTTGCCACTTCACTTCGGGGTCAGAATAAGTAAGAGATCACCCAAGAGGTCAGCGAAGATCCCTGTCCTGATCTCACTTCCCTCCCCAAAACCTTATGGGAAGGAAAGAGGCAGAGCCAGCTGGGGACAGCAGCAAATCCAGAGTGCAGGTGGGATTCCCCAGCCTGAGATCCATGCATGGGGTGCTAGTGGCACAGTTCCCCTTTACCTGGCTCCAAAAGCCACTGGAAGCCACCAAAACAGAGTCTCTGCTTGGGTTTGGGTGCGAGCATCAGCAGCTGAACCAGATCCTAGTGACACTCAGGGTGCAGAACCCTGCATGGATGTGCCTTTATTTGTGGTGGATGGGCTTTTGCCCCAGTTTTGAGGTGCTGATGCCAACCGGATGCTGTGGCCACTGTCACCAGGCTGAAAGGTGAGGAAAGGAATTTCATCACTGTTAGTGGTGTGTGATGTGGAGAGTTATTACAGAGATCAGCTCAGGGATGATGGGATTGACAGAGCACTTGGATATCGGGAGGACTCCTTTCCTGCCTGGATGACTGCAGATTCCTCTCCCAAGACAAATACTGGAGTGTTGTGCCATTATTTACAACAACAGCGTGGGGCAGGCTGCAGGAACAGCTGTGTCGAGGGGACACAAGTGACCCAGCAGTAACTCTGGAGAAGGAATCCCCTGACCCAGCCACTGACCACAGCTAACAGCAATGGGGGAGGCAATTCCTGACCATGTTTTGGGAAAATGCAGCAAAAACAAAGGACCAGGTGCAGACACACCGAGCCTGGAGGCTCCGGAAAAGAAAAAAAATTTACTGCACATCTGTTGTTGTATCTTCAGTGACTTAACGCCCCAGAGTTATTTAAGGGGGAGCACTCCTGGGAGAGGAGCTGCAAGACACTGATTAGCTTCTCCTTGTGATTAAGGGTGGAAGCTCCAGCACCAGGAACGTGGTCCCAGGACAACATTAAAAAAATAAGCTGTAGTAACTTCCCAGTGAAAGGCTTTGCCCTGTTCCATGAGACTTGGAGAAGTCTGGGGGCTGCGGGTGTGGAGGACAGGGGATGCCAGGAGGGATGAATTCGAGCACAGAGTTTCGAGCTGGTGTCGGTTACGTCATTCAGTTTGGTTTAGAGCTAAAACTCCCGGGGGGTCCAGCCTTTTCTGGACTGATCCCTGCAATCCTGGCTTGGCAGGGCGCTGCTGGATCCCTCAGCTGGAGGTAGATCTGACAAACCAGCGGTTCAAGGCAGTTTTTGGGTCTGAGAGGGCTGGCACGGCCATCCTGAGAGGTGAGAGCCAGATCCGTGGCTGGGAACCGGCTTCAAAGCTGTTGAGGTCTCGCTGCTCAGATTTGCCTCCATCTCTGCTTTTCATCTCGGCTTTGCGCCGCCGTTCTGCTCCCGCTGCTCCACGTCTGTGGTTTCATTCTGCTAAAATGACTTGTTCAAAGCACGCCTGACACCTTCAGGGAAGGCAGGGAGTCTCTCCAGGAATGTTTCTCTCTTCTCTCATTGTCATTTCCAGGCTGCTTGGAGATGATAAAACCGTCCCTGGCTACGTCTGTGTTCATTGCTTGGCCTTTTCCGTGTGTTGTCTGCACCCCAGAGTGGGGGAGGCTTTTCTCGGGGGTTCCCAGTGCCTGTGCAGAGCCTGTCTATCCCTCAGAAGTATTTCCCATGGATCAGCAGGCTGGACAACGATTTCACTCCCTGTGGGAGCGGTTCTGCCACAGCCCAGCCCCTGGTAACAGCACCGTGAGTGTGGCAGAGGCCAGCCGAGCTCCAAAAGGAATTCCTGTAGGAGTCTGGGCTGTCCATACCTTATGGCAAAGTAAATATTGCTCCTCCAGTTCTCCAACGGGCTTGCTGAGCCGGGTTTGTTTTCTCTGGTGCTGCCAGGAATCCTCAGTCAGGTCCCTGCAGAAGCTGCACAGCTGCCTCGGACTAACCCACTTCCCCATCTCCCTCTTTTCGCAGATCTCAAGGGTGTGGTTTCTGCCAAGAACGATATCCGTGTGGAGATCGTGCACAAGGAGCCGGCCTCGGGCAGGGAGGCGGAGGAGCACCCGACCATCAAGCAGCTGATGGTGAGGAATTCCTTCCCCTCCCTAAGCGATTGCTCCGGGGAAAGTTTGATGGTAACGAGCCCAGACACGTGTCGTTCAGCCCCCTAATAACCACTCAAGGCAAAGATGCTCTTCCAAAAAATCCTGTTCTCGAGATCCACAGTCTCCTCCATAAAAACTCCTCGAGTGAAACTTGGGTAATGAGGAGGGAGAGCTGGTAGGGGTTTATTGCACTGGCCCATCTGCCCACCGGGCTAATTGCAAAGCAGATTTGCCACCTCACACCTGGAAAGCTGCTGTGGGCACAGAGACACACAACGGGTAAGCACGAGGTGATAACGAGCTCATTAACCAGCGGGGGCTGCTCCCAGGGATTTCAGTGGGCAGCACCAAGGCTGTGCACAGGGTTGGACGCGCACCGGATCGCTGGGGTGCGGGGCCAGTCTGCACCTGGGTCTGTAACAACCGGGGAGGTGTCACCTCCCCGAGGCCACTGCCTTCAGCCGCGGGGACCCACAGACACGGGCAGAGCAAGAGGCGGAGCGCTGAGATCCCAGGAAAGTCAGCTTGAGCCCTCATGCGTCCTCAGCACCAGCCCCTCTGTGTGCTGTGGTCACTGTTCTCTGTGTGTCAGCCTCAGTTTGCCTTGGCTTTCACTTGCTGGTGACAAACAGAAGCTGAAAAATGGCAAAGAAACCAACCAAAAAAAAAAAAAAAAAGTGAGATAAAAGAGCGGTGGCTGCTTTCTAGGCTGCTGGGTGTTTTTTTCCTCCTCTAATTCTCAGTTTTTGTGGGCAGCACTTGTATGTCCTACCTGCAAAAGCTGTTCCATGAATGCCTGGTGAGAAGGAAACGCTGATCATCGCAGGGTGGGTGGAATTGCTTCCTGAAATTGTCAGGATTGCCAGAGTATTTAGACAGCCAGGAAGCCTCCAAACAATGAGGCAGGAGGAG
The DNA here is from genome assembly GCA_013400315.1 of Bombycilla garrulus. Lineage (NCBI taxonomy): Eukaryota > Metazoa > Chordata > Aves > Passeriformes > Bombycillidae > Bombycilla > Bombycilla garrulus. The sequence goes on from VXBU01006144.1 coordinate 406,305, forward strand.
GTGGAGATCGCACAACTTATCCCAGCACCTCTGAGATTCCTGTGCAAGACCCTTCGTTCCCAGCAGGGCTTTGTCCTGAGAAATCCGCAAGTCCGTGGTGGGATTTTCAAGGCTGGAAGGACACAGGAGACTGGGGTTGGGTTTGGAGCAATCTGCTGAGATGAAGGGAAATGAGAAGCTTTCTCTCCATGGAAGCCTGTACATCATCTGTGTGATCAGCCAATCCCAGATCTGGCTCCCACAGGGACATCTGGGATCATCCCAAATCCCACTCCAGACCACAACTTCCAGGCTGAAAGCACACGCAAAGCCTCAGCAGAAGAGAACATTTACCACTGTGAGTGAACAAGGAAGAGGATGGTGCTGGGAGGTCAGGCACTGGATCTTGGAAGCCACCCTGGGGATTTTCTTTGATTGTCTGCAGGAGCCAGGGGGTGATTTCACATCAGCCTGTGCCTTGGTGAGGCCGGGAGCAGAGCTGTGCCAGGCACATTGCAATGAGGATTCTGGCAGGGTGGAAATGGTGCAGAAAAAAATTACAACATTTGTTTGAGAGCTGGGGAAAAAATGCCTGAGAGGGAAAGGTCGTGGAGCTCCTAGGTTTATCAGCCAGACTGGTGAGAGGTGGTTTGGTCACGGCACAATGGAACTGCTTAAGTGTGAACAGGGAAGAAAAAGCTGAACACTTTCAGATGTGACACAACACAGTCACAGCCTGGCTGGACCGGAAGAGGGCAGTTCTTCTCTTTCCTAGCCAAATCCAGTCATTTTTCCTGAAAATACAGCAGTTGGAAATGATATCATTGGTTCAGGAGCTGGAAGAGATGGTCCATGATTTCTGACCCTGATGCAGGCAGGGTTTGGTACAGCTGGGACCTCCTACCTGCAGGGAGAAGGCATCAAAGCCCCCTCCCCTGCCTGGATCAGAGCCTCATCTGCCCTCGGCAGGCACATTCCCAGGAAATACTCCCCAATTCCTCCTCTCCTCAGAGTTTGCAGGGACCCCCTCTGTCCTTCATCCACATCTTTTGTGTCCAACAGCTGGTGTGGGTGTCTGGCCTCCTCTGGCCATCAGACACCCAGCCTTGGATGCCAAAAATGTTCCTGGTAAAATGTTTCGACTTTGTCAATGAAATGAAGGATCAAATTAAAAACTTCCTCTTGCTGATGAGGAGCAATGAGACCTCTCTAGCAGGAGAGCAGTGCCCAGCACCTCCCCACCCTCTCCCGGGATTTTCCAGCTCTTTCTCCTCCTGGTGCCAGCATTATTCTCTCTGCTTCCCCATTTGCCTTCTGCGAGTATCCTGTGAGATCTCCGTCCCCTGAGATGATCTCGGCGCCCTCACCAGTGTTCATCACACCTCGCAGTTTAATAGCAACTGTGCCATTGCCGTGCCGGGGGCTCGGGATCATTAATGTGGATGTTAACGAGGAGCAGCCGCGGTGGAAAACAGCTCCTCGCTGCTCTCAATCCTAACCCCACCCCGGCCTCTCGGCCGAGCCCTGACTCCAGCACAGCCTGGCCTGCTCCTGCTGAATTTCAGGATCCTCAGCACCGTGGCTGTGCCTTTGCTCCTCGATTTCCCACCGTGTCCCGCTCTGCCGGAGCGCTCCTGGCCGCAGGGTGCCAGCGTGACTCTCCGTCCCCGCAAACGCTGTTTTGTCATTCTGCAGCCATCTGTGACCTCGGCAGCTCACCGTGCTTTTCACAAGTAATTATTCATGCGTCTATAAACTCATTAACACCTTAGGATACGCGTCACGCTGGCTGATTTGCATATGTTCACATTGCCTCAGCGGCGTTCCCACCCCCTGCTCCGAGAGCTGTTCTGCCAGGCAGCGCCTACGGGCAGGGAAAAGGCTGCCAGCGCTATGGCTGGAGGCAAAAGAGCCTGGTAAAGGGTCTGATCCTGCGGAAAATAAACCACAACAGCCGCAGTCTCCCTCCTGCGGAGGGATGCATTGCATGGGCACGGCAGCTCCGTTGAGCCCGGGCTGTGAGGAGGATGATGAAGAGCACCGCCAGCTCCGGTGTGGTGCAGCTTCCCCCCTTACCACGGCCGGGTTTATTCCTGGCTGACCGGACCCCGTGCCTCCCCGCCTGTGAAATGGGGCTGATAATCCTAAAGGAGCCAACCCCACTGCCGTGAGCAGTCAGAGACGATCCCAAAGTGACAGGCAGGTAGGGGCACCTCAGAAATCTCCATCTCTGATCATCCCTTCCGTCAGAGGGGATCCACTGTGGCCAGGCAGATCCAGGCATCACCTTTGGTTCATATTTGGAGTAGAACAGTCAAAATAATCAATCCAGTGATAGGTTTCTCTTTTCCTGTCTCCTCAAACCCCTCCCTCTGCTCCAAGGGCTGTTCCTGGTTTGTTCACAGCCTTCAACAGGCGATCAGCACCAGACACCTTTTCCAGACAGGTGCTCAGATCCCTGTGGAAGAGGAAAAATCAAGAAGCAGAATTTCCCTTCTGGGCGAGTCTCAATCCTACCTGCAGCCCAGAGGACGCACATCCCTTTCTCTGCCTTCCCCCGTGCCCGCGAGCTGAGACAGGTTCCACGTGCCCAGTGGCCACTGCCACCCCTGAGCTGTCAGAGCCAGCTCTGAATTGGAGCTGGGCTGCGTCTCCACAACATCCAGCCTCGCCCGGGGAACGTCCCTCCCGCACAGCCGACCCCTTCCAGCGGCACCAGCCCATCCAAAAGCAGGATTTTGGGGAGAGGTGGGACAAGGCGCTGCAGCTTCTCCTGTGGTGGGCAGCCACACCCGCCCCAGCGGGAACTCACATCGCTGAACGACCGAGGCCAGAGCCGGTGTTTGAAGGTGATAAAGCATCATCGAGCTGGGAATTCCCAGAAGGGTTCTTTATTCATGGCCTTGTTCCTTCCCTGGGAGCAGAAGAAGTCGCTGTTCGAGAATCATCATCAACATCCCTCGCTTTGGTGACGTCTGGCCCGCACAAGTGCTGCCGGGTGCCATCCAAATACCCAACCAGCCAGAAATATTGTAATTAAACCTGGAGCGAGATTACGGGGAGGCACTTCGAGCCCGCCAGGTCTGAAGGATACTCAGGGACTTGAAGCAGCATTTTAAAAACATATTGTGTCCACTAATGAAAGCCAAGAATTTAATATCCTGTGGGATTCTCCGTCTCAGAGGCTTCATTTGGTGGCGTGAAACGCGGGACAGCTCCGCATTTCCAGAGCGGACGGGGAGGCATGGCAGTGCCTGCTGCTTCCAGCCGGTGTTTCCCGGCACTGAGTGACCCTGGGAAGATGCTTTGCTCTGCCAGGATGCGCTCCTGGGAGGTGGGAGCCAGCACAGCGAGGCTGAGGTGATGCTTTGGGGTCTGGAGGGGGTTCTTGCCTTTTGCAGTGGGGGAAACCGAGGCAGTGGTGGTCAGGGGTGCGGTTTGTCACATCCCTCAGCCGCGCTGATCCAGGAGACATCGGCGAGGTTTGGGAATGGGCAGGATTTTACACCTCCCCTGCGGTGCCCCGCTGTTCTGGGGATGGGGAAGGCTGCTGGCGCCTGGCAGTGCCAAGCAGGATTAAGTCCTGGCATGAGGTTCCCAGGATGGGAATGGCGCTGGCAGGAGGGAATGATGGGAACGGAGGGGAATGTGGCTCTGACAGGCGGGTGGATCCTGTCAGGCCTGGAGCATATTGGTGCTGTCACCTGGCTGGAGAAAGCCATGGCTCTGGAAAAACGTCTGGGAATGACACTGGGGCATCCCATGCCAGGGCACTCAGACATCTCTGGTCTCTTCTTCCATGTGTTTCCTTCTTCCCCTTCATAATCTCCGTTTATTAGGAAGGAGTTCTTCACAGAAAGGGTGATAAAGTGCTGGAATGGCTGCCCGGGGAGGTGCTGGCATCACTGTCCCTGGATGTGTTTAAAAAAGCCTGGATGTGGCACTGGGTGCCAGGGTTTAGTTGAGGAGTTGAGCACGGGTAGGACTTGATGATCGTGAAGGTCTCTTCCAACCTGGGGATTCTGGGATTTTTTAAATATTGGTGGAGTGAATTTGAGTTGACTTCTGTCCCTTCCCGGTATTTACTCAGTGATGACAAAGCGGAGATCACACTAACGAGGATCCCACCGCCCACTAATTAATGGTGTAAAACTTTAATAAAGTTGACGTTAATGACCGGCTGTACTGGGGGAATTGGAGGTTCAGTGATGTGACGGCGCTTTGTGGGGACTCCCTGCAGTCCCCCAAACCCACGGGGTGCAGCCGAATTCAGAGCGTCCTGCCAGCCCCGGGGACAGGCAAGGGTCCGCACGGGGCTCAAGGAGCATCCCAGTGCCTGGATCATTCCCACCATCACTTCAAGAGGCAACATAAAATGGCTTAAAACACCCCATCAAACCCGACATTAATTCCAGGCAGGTTTGGTCACAGTGGGATTGTCTCCTTGGTTCACACCTCCCTTCTCCCCTCTCCATCTCTGGGTCTGGCCCTGCCCACTTGGGTCATCCACGCCAACACAGAAAAAAAAAAAAAGCCAAATCCAAGGAGGAGAAGTGGTTTTTCCTTTTCATTCCGAGCTGGAACCTGTTAAACCTTTTCCACAGTGTTAACAGCCCCAGTCTGCCTTTGCAGAGATGCTTTAGAGGATCGAGAGGGTCGCCGGGGCTGGCAGAGCTAAAAAACCTCCGCGTCCCATTTCAGCTGCACTCGTTTAATCCTTGGCGACATTTGTATTTATCCTGGTAAATCAATGGCTGATACAGGCTTTCTTTTCCCTAGGAAAACTCAGGTACTTTAATTTATTGCCTTTAACAGCCACATCAAAGGCGTTCGGGAGATGAACAGCAAGTGCCGCGGGGTGAATTTCCACAGCCACTTACCATCTTAAAGAGGAGAGAATTTAGGCAATAAAAGGGGATTTGGGGGCTGATGTGGGGCTGTGATCCCAGAGAAGCCGGGCTGGAGGCGTCCGGTGAATACGGGAGAAGCTAAAAAAGGCAACTGAGAAATTGGTTGATAATTATCCTGCTTCCTGCACAGCCCCGCGTGCTGAAGGAAGGGTAATTAAAGCCGTCGTGTAATTAATGTGCACCTTGCCCCTCCTCTCCGCCTCCCCCCGATCACAGCCAGCCTTCAAAGGAAAACTAATGAGGCAGCCAAATTCAGCTGAGGAAGAAAGGATTAAAAAAAGGGAAACAAAGAAAAAAAAAGCGATTTTGGGGGTGTTTCTTTGGGCAGACGGGTGCAGCCCCAACCCTCACCACGGTAAATAATTCGTTTTCTGCATCAGCCCGGATTTTTCTGTCCTAAAAAGGGAAAACCAATCTGTAATCCAGGGAGTTGTGTGGTTTTTGGGCGGCCGCCCGGCTCCACCGCTCTCGGACACCGCTGGGGCACCCCTGGACAAGTCCTTGAATCCGGCTGGTGACAATTTCCCCGTGCCCCGGGGCCGATGATGGATGTGGGGCTCGCCCCACACGGCCGGGGGGGGATGGGGAACGCGGGCTCAGGCGGTGCCCGGGATGCTGACCCCTGCCTGCATCCTTTCCTAGATGGACCGGGGGGAGTTCCAGCAGGACTCGGTGCTGAAGCAACTCGAGGTGCTCAAGGAGGAGGAGAAGGAGTTTCAAAACCTGAAGGTGAGCTGGATCCTGGGCCCTCCCTCTGTCCCCAGTGAAGAGATGGGGTCAAAGCCCCCCTGGTCACTCCTGGCAGAGGGGCTGCACCCAGGGGTGCTGGGAACCCGTCCCCGTGCCCACCACCAGGCAGAACCAGCTCATGCCTCATCACCCAGCACTGCTGCTGCCAGCCTGGCTGTCCTTGGGCCTTGTCCCAGAGGGCTGTCCCTGTGCAGGGAGAGAGGCTCTGGCATGCTGACACTGTTTCGTGGCTCCAGCAGCTTTTAGGGGCAACACCAAGGTGTGGTGCCAGGACAGTGGCATGCAAAGGGCCCGAGTCCTGGCCTGGAGGGGGCTGAACAGGTTGGAATCCACTGGTGGCACAAGAGGACATTGCTGGATGGTTTGTTGGTTGAGGTGTCCTCCAAAGGGGGCTATGAAAATGGGGAAGGGTCTGGAGGGTTCATACGAGGAGCAGCTGAGGTGACTTGACTTGTTCAGCCTGGAGGAGACCAAGGAGAGATTCATCAGGGTCTGCAGCTTCTTCCTGAGGGACAGCTCTAATCTCTGCTCTCTGTGACCAGCAACAAGACCTGAGAGAACGGCTGGAACTGTACCAGGGGGGTTTAGGTTGGATATCAGGGAAAGGTTCTTTCCCCAGAGGGTGCTGGCACTGCCCAGGCTCCCCAGGGAATGGGCACAGCCCCGAGGCTGCCAGAGCTCCAGGAGGGGTTGGACAGCGCTCTCAGATAGGTGGGATTGTTGGGGTGTCTGTGCAGGGCCAGGAGCTGGACTGGATGGTCCTTGTGGGTCTCTTCCAGCTCAGCAGATTTGATGATNTTTAGGTTGGATATCAGGGAAAGGTTCTTTCCCCAGAGGGTGCTGGCACTGCCCAGGCTCCCCAGGGAATGGGCACAGCCCCGAGGCTGCCAGAGCTCCAGGAGGGGTTGGACAGCGCTCTCAGATAGGTGGGATTGTTGGGGTGTCTGTGCAGGGCCAGGAGCTGGACTGGATGGTCCTTGTGGGTCTCTTCCAGCTCAGCAGATTTGATGATTCTGGTAAGTCTCACATGTCCCTGGTGGATGGGCAGGGTGGGCACCCCAAACGCCACGGTACTCAGGGAAGCCACCACCAACCTGCCCCGCTTCTCCCACTCCCCAGGACCCCACCAATGGCTACTACAGCGTGAACACCTTCAAGGAGCACCACTCCACCCCCACCATCTCGCTGTCGGGCTGCCCGGCTGACCTGCGCCCGGCCGGCAAGCAGCGGGTGCCCACGGGCATGTCCTTCACCAACATCTACAGCACCCTGAGCGGGCAGAGCCGCCTCTACGACTACAGCCAGCGCTTCGTGCTGGGCATGGGCAGCAGCTCCATCGAGCTGTGCGAGCGCGAGTTCCAGCGCGGCTCCATGAGCGACAGCAGCTCCTTCCTCGACACGCAGTGCGACAGCAGCATCAGCAGCAGCGGCAAGCAGGACGGCTACGTGCAGTTCGACAAGGCCAGCAAGGCCTCCGCATCCTCCTCCCACCATTCCCAGTCGTCTTCCCAAAACTCAGACCCCAGCCGGCCCCTGCAGAGGCGGATGCAGACGCACGTTTGAGCCCCTCCGGGGCCGCTCGGGACCCTCCGCGTGGACGCCGCGGCTCCGTGCTCGGACAGTCGCGCCCGCCGGCAGCGGCGGCGGGAAGAGGCCGGATCCGGCCCCCCCGGAGCGGGGCTGCGGGGCAGGGGACCGGCCGAG
>VXBU01006144.1:423539-452526 GCA_013400315.1 Bombycilla garrulus
GTTTAATCATTCTTTTGCTATTTAAAACACTAAAATAAAGACCTTTTATTGATGTATGCAGCTCACTACACTCTGGAGGTTACAGCCAAGCTGCTGAAGAGAGCAGAGCCACCCAGGGGGTGACAAGGCCCTGCTAAGGGGATGAGGGCAGTGATAATGTGACCTGTGGGATTTCATCCCTGATCCCCTGACATCGATCCAGCCACACCCTTCTCCTACCTGCCCCATCCAGCCCCCCTTTGCTGCCACCCTCACCTCGGTGCTGTGTTTACTCTCCAGAATCTCCATCCTCAGGGAACACCCAGGGATGCAGCAGCAACAGCAAAAGCGGCTTTGGCAACACAGCTTTGAACCCATGTTTTGGGCTAAGTCCCCCAAAAAGCAGAGGAAAGGGGAAGGCAGCGAGCTGGGGGTGCAGGCAGGGTGCAGGCAGGGTGCTGGCAGCCTCTCCCCGCTCTCCTGGGAGCAGCAGGCAGAACATCCACCAGGAGCACAACTCCCTTACAGTTCCGGAAGGTAAAAACTAAACTATGGAGATGTTCCAGACCATCCTCAACCCAACTCAAGCAATGTCCCAGCTCTTCTGGGAAAAGGGGGAGGAAATTAAAGGATATCAAGCCCCAGGGCTAAGTTATCCTGCAGGCAGCTCCTGCTCCCTGTAGCTTTTGACTCTGGGAGTGCCCTTTTGGGGGCTCAGAAGCTGCCTGCAGTCGCCATCCCCCTTGCACGGTTCATTTGCAACCTTGGCCCCATGGTTTCTCCTCTGTTTCCTGTTTTGCACAGGATTCAGAGGAGCAGAACACCCAGAGCAACCCCACAGCCTGCCTTGCCCAGCCCCAAATCCACTTGGTTATTCTCTGCTCTTTTCTCCCATGCTACCAGCACAGAGGGAGATTCCCAGCAAATAACCCGGCCCATCACTTTGCACCCCCAGCATCACCTCAGTGCTCCGTTAACCCATGAGGGAGGAGGATTCCCATCCCAGGGAGACTTTTCCTGCATCCCCAGAAGCGGGAGAGGCTGAAGCCAGTCCCAGCAGGGCGGGGATAAGCTGACAGCAAGTCACGGCTACTTACGGCCCGTCCTCTTGGTCCAGGCGGAGCAGGCGGGAGCTCGGCGGGATCTACGGGGCCGTCCTCTCTTCCCCTAGGAGAGGGAGAACATCCTTAGGGCTGCAGCCTCCCACAGCAGCGGGCAGCCATCCGCCTGCCGAGGATCCCCGGAGCCCTGCGGAGGATCCCCGGATCCCTGCGGATCCCCGGAGATCCCCGGCCGGGGCAGCTCGGATGAAACCCTCGGAGCGAGGAGCGGAGCCGGCCCCAGGGCAGCGGGGCCCTGACGAGCCGGCACAGGTCGCACAGCAGTCTGAGCTCTCCGAAAAGCCACCCACCCACCTCCCACCCACCTCGGCCGACACCGGCAGCCCCAGGGCCGGGCTCCCAGCCGCTCTTAAGGAGGAGGTGTGGCCGATCGGAGCGCAGACCTCGCCGCAGCTTTCCCCAACATCCCTTGGCCTTTCACACCGAAATCCCCTCCTGTGACTCGCTCGGACTTTGAGGAAGACCCCACGAGATGGAGCGGTGCCCTTTCCCAGGGAAAGGGGAATGCAGTTTTCCTGCCCTCCTGCGTAGAGAACGCTCCTTATTCCCACATCTCTGGCATCTTTTCCCCCAAAACATTCCAAACTGCACATCTTAGCCCAGCACTGTAAAATCCTTATGATTTGAGGGAGGAAAAACCCTGCCGAGAAAGCACGCCACACACAGAAACCCTCCTGCCACGCTGCCACTCAGAGAAACCTCTCTGCTCTGCATCCCTAGGGATGTTCCCAGGTAGGGGAAATGAGCCAGCCGGTGAAGCGAGCCCACTGCTATCCCAGGCAGCCCCTGGGCACCAGCTTTGCTCTTCCCCCTGTGCCCCTAGGATGGATGGGGTGTGGTGGGAGTCATGGTTCTCCCCAAAAAAACACACGAGAGGGAATGTCAGTGCAAGAATTTCAGTTAAAGAAACAGTGATGCGGGTGAGGAAGAAAAGCCTCTCCCTGTCAGCTGCTCCTTTAGCCCCGGCAGGGAAGGTGCTTCCAAGGGAAAGCTCTGAAGGGCCAGAAGTTTCCTCACCTCTCTCCATCTCTTCCAGCTAGAAAAAGCAGAGATGAAAGAGGCGCAAGCCTTTTCCACAGCATGCTCCTCTCTTAATATTCCATTAATTTAACAAAGAGGAGGAGTGGGTAAGGAAACCACTCAGCAGCCTGAGATGGTTTCTCACGGATACTTCTCGCCAGGGACCAGGCTTTCTGCACATGCCCCAGGATGACAGGGATGGCTCCATCCCAGCGTCACACCTTCCCTTCTCCACCCAAAGAACCTTTACTTCTTCCTGCCATTGCTGTTTGCCCCGGGGGGTGATTAATCCCAAGGGCCCAGGGCAATCAGTAGCCAAACCAAATGCACTTGAGGCCACAAAATTCACTTTTTGCACCAAGGTCTTTCCAGAAGCCCTGAATCCACCAGAACATCCAACATTGCTGCCTGTGACAAGGAGCCTTTTCACTTAGAGCTGTGAATTATAGGATTCACTAACAAGGTTAAAGTCTCCCTCGGGAGCTCCTGATAAAGCGCTTCGTGGCACAGCATCAGTCCCTGCCCGTGGAAATGAGGATGAGGATGTTCAGAGCTGCCTGGGGGTTCCAGGAGGATCCTTCAGCCCTGGATGGGCAGGAGACGGCGATTTCTTAAAGCACATCAGCCAGGCAGGATCCTGGTGGATCGGAGGTCTTGCTCTGAGCTGGTCTTTCCAGCTCGACTGGAAGAGCCAGGAGCTGGATTGCTGCCGGTCTCCCCACGGTTGTTTTCCAGCGCCTGAGCAGTTTCCCTGCCATGAGCCAATGCAATCGGTCGTTCCCAGCCCAAGGTCCAGAAAGTCCCATCACGGTTCCAGCATCCACCACTCGCCGCCGTCTCCACCGCTGGCCGCAGGCAGCTCAGCCCATCCGGCAGCTGATCCCAGCAGGAAATGAACGTCGCGTATCCCAGACCCCTCAAGAAACCCTAAACAAGCTGGGTTTTGCTCCTTTCCTTCTCCAGCTGTGTTGCTGGCCTCAGCTTCCTCTCTTGCCTATCAATTTATTAATTTAAATAACAATTTCCAAATTTGAGCGGGGGGAAAGGCACTTTCTGCCCACTCCCCAGCATCTCCCTCTGGGATGCTCAGGGCTTTGGGCAAAAGAAAACAAAAACCCAATGGGCACATCCCCTCCTGTGTTAAAGACTAAAGCCATCAGGACTGGCCCTTTGAGGGGCTCAGCCCCAGAGCAGGAGCACCCCGATATTCCAGAGGCAGGAGGGGACACACACAGGGCAGGGATGAGTCTCCGAATTCCTCCTGCCATCATCCTCCCCACTGAGGACCAAATCCCCCCAGAGCTGTTAAAATAGGGGAGGGGGAGATGGAGACGAGTCTCTTGCCCTTGTGCCCGCCAGACCTGCAGCAAGGCAGCCGTCCGTCCGTCTGTCCCTCGGTGCTCCATCACCGGCGCCAGCCTCCCTCGGTTAAAATTACCTCCCGAGGGGGGAGAGAGCAAAAGCCAGGCTGGGAGGGGAATAAAATGCAGGTGAGCTCATCCTCCTCCAGAGAAAATGTCTCCAGCTGGCACGAGCAAGGTGTTTCCAAGCCCGGCACATCCCTCACGTCACTCCAGTCGCTATGGCCCCGGGACCAGCAGCTTATTCACTCAGCAAGTATTTAATGGGAGATAATCCAGCTGCTTCCCAACCATCCTTTGGCCGAGCCAAAGGTGTAATTCCAGTGTGGGAATTACACTTTGGGAAGAGGTTTCGCTAATGGTCATCCCAGTGGATGCTCCCTGTCCAAGACAGCACGAAAGGGCAGCCACCAGCAGAACCCTCATCCTCCAACCCTGTGTTTCTTTAATTCTATTAATAATTTATTAAATGTATTAAACTATTTTATTAAAAATAAAATAATTTAATAAACCTATTTCTATCAAATCCCTGAGAACGGGAAGAAAAGCAAAGCTGCCCAGCCAAGCCGGATTATCCAAAGCAGAGACCGACCTAAAAATAAACCACTGCTGTTTAAGTATGAGCCTCCCACAATAACCAACCCCCACCCCAAAAAAAATAAAAGGAAAAAATAGACATATTCCCAAGCTGGGGTGTTGAACATCACCCACCACACCAAAAAAAAAAAAACTATTTTGGGTTCATTTCCTAGCACAAGTCTGCACTTCCAAGAGAACAGCATTCCCAGGCTTAGTGCTGCTGATTTCCAGACACCCCATGCAAATAAATAATTAAGATATAAAGCTGGGTTTGCATAATACAGATAATCTGTCGATTTAACTTGTAAATGCAGGGGAGATTATGCAGCAACGTTGCTAATTAGGCAGCAAAGGGGCCGGGGAAGCCCCAGCTCCAGGGCAGATGCTGATGGACCACCAGGATGCTGAAGAAACCAAACATGAGGGGGACGCAGGGCTTTGGCAATGGTTCCTGCTCCTGGGGCAGGTGCCGTGGTGTCTGGGCTCCAAAACCTTGAGTTCATCCATATTTTAACTGAAAATCCCCCAGCCCTTCACCGGGAGCTGCCCATCCCTTCCCACTCTGCCTGCACCACTCAAGCCCTTGAGGGCTGCCGTCACCCCACGAGAAAAAAGGCAACGGAAAAGGAGCCCAGGGTAAGATTTCTGAGAACAAATCACATCTTTTTGTTGCATAAAGTGCCTGCACTGACAGCTGGGCTCTTGGCCGCCCTTGGCTTCCCCCACCCCAAATACCAGACCCCGCCCGGGAGCAAAACCTGTTGAGCCCGAATGTGCCCGAACAGACAGTTCTTTGTGATTCTTTTTTTCTCCCCGTCTATTTTTCGGTTTGGAAGCAGCAGTGGTGATTGCACAGGGTTGGGCCCAAGGACTTCCCAGCCCTTGGCACTGCTCCTGACACCTTGTTCGAAGGCAGCACCACGTTTAACCCCTAAAGCCCCTCACCACTCTTCATTTCTGACACCACCCCACTTCCCACACCCTAGTCCTGTTCAGTCCTACATCCCCAAATCACTTGAATCCCCCCTCTCTGCATTTTTCTCCCTCACTTCTCACTTTCCACCTCATTTTTCCCCTCAGTGCTCCAGTGCTTCCTCCATTCCCAACACAGACAGGTCTGATCTATCCTCACATCACAAAATCCCACCCACTGACCACAAGCCAGGGGGGTCAGATGAGCCCAACAGCTGCTGTGCTGGGGGTTTAATCCCCATCCAGGGGTGTTTTATGGTCCACGGTGGGAATGCTAGGCTGGCTGGGTGCACACAGTGCAGTGCTTAAGACTCCTCAGCTCTTGCTCAGTGCTCTCCTGCCTCAGTTTCCTGCCCTTTTGGAAGCTCTGCCGCATTGGCAATGTGGGCAGAAAGTGCAGCAAGGGATCCCAGACCCAAACTCCATCCCAGCTCATTTATATCCATTTTAAAAGAAATTTTAAAACCACCCGATGTCGCAAGCAGCTCAAACCCTGAGGAGGATCCACCCTGGGGCTCCGGCTTGTGCAACACCACGTTGTGAGTTCCAACCTCCTGCCACTGGCATCAGACTCTGGTTAAAAAATTAAAGCTCAGCTTACTCAGCCTGGCCGGATCTCAGGATGTCAAATCCGGCTGGGAAATCTTTGGCGGGCTGGGGGAGACATTTTGCAAGGGGAAGAGCCGGAACAGGAATGGCATCTGGAAGTGATTGAAGGCAAGGAGCCTCTCCCTGGCGCAGCAGGGAATTCCAACGGCGTGAGCTCAGGTTAAAGTCTCCTTCACAGACCCAGGATTAAACAGAAGAACCAAGCTTCAGCACAGATATATGTTTCTAAACCCACGACAAAAAAGAGAAAGGGAGCCAGTTTTCTGCTTGGTCATATCCGGACATGGTTTCATGATTTAGGGTCGTTCTGACTTGCAATAAAAAGAAACCAAAACTCCAAAAAGTAGCAGAAATCTTTCCATGGATTTGTGGATCTAACTTCTGGTGTGGTGTCAGGAGTCTTCCTTCAGCACTACACCACCCATCCCTTGGCTCCACTGCATCCTACCTCCAAGCATCCCTTGCCAGCACAGGCCACATCCCACGATGGTCCAGGAGCATCCCAACATCCTCAGGATGGCACAGAAGAGCCGATGGAGATTGCCAGCCTAGGCCGGAGCGAGCGGCCCTCCGCAAGGAGCTGCTGCAGTGGGGAGTCCCCGGCCCCTTCCAGCCTTCCCCGAGCCCAGGGACAGGGAGCAGCAGTTGGTCAATGCCACCTTCTCTGGACATCCCAAGCAGAGCAATTTACGGCAGGGCAGATCCACGCGGGACGGGCAGACTCCAGCCCCGCTGTGCTTCCCCCCGGCCGCTGCTCCGGCGCCATCTCGCAACCCAGAGCCCGGGAGCAGCGCCGGCTGCAGCCCTGCCCCGCTCCCCCGCACCTCCCGGCGTGGCGGGGCCCGTCCCGCGCCCACCCGCGCCCGGGCACGGCCGGGAGGAGCCGCGGCTGCCGCTCGGAGGGCTCCGGCAGGCGGCAAAACACATCCTGGAGAGCGGCCGCAGCCCGCGCCAGCCCCACAACGCTCCGAGCATCCGCCAGTCCGCAGGAAAACCAGGATGGAGAGCGGCTCCTTCGGTTTTTCCGTTCCCTGACAGCCAAATGCCTTTCTCCTTCCTCCAAGCAAACTTTCCAGCCCAACCCTTGCATGCAGTCACATGCAAGGGGTCAGCAGCTGGAAAAGCAAGAGATTAGCAAGTACTGGGGGTTCTTCCTCTTCCCTCCCAAGAAGAGACAGGGTTTTCCTAGAAAAAGCTCAACAAACATGAGGATTACAGCTGCAGGGCACAGAAGTGTGAAAGCAAAGTGACAGAAACTTAAGAAACACCAAAAAAAAGAGAACCAGAAGTCGCAATGAGCAGCATGAAAGCATCAAATAATTTCCTTTTCTTACTGCAAAACCAAACCACTCACGAAAGTATTGGGGGGGAGGGATCCCAGCCTGGAATGGGATGGGATGGGATGCCAGAGGGATCCTGGTGAATCCAGGATGCCAAACTCTGCAGAAACAGGACCACACCTCTGCTCCTTACACAGCCATCATGGTACAGCCAGAGGAAAAAAATGAAAGGGGAAAAATAACATAAAATATTTTTTTTTAAAGCACAGTAGGGAAAGCTGTGGAGAAGCAGATTCCATGCTGCCAGCCTGCATCAGCTCTGGAATATTCAAAGCTAAAGCAATAGGACCATCACTTCATCAAAGAGAATAAGCAACAGAATACATGGGATTTAGAGATATTGCCAAATAATTAATTAGCAGGATTCAACCTGAGAATTGGTGCCAGCTGAAAACCCCTGTACATAGGCACGGGGAGGGCACTGGTCTCAGCATTCCCACATCCTGCAGCCTGGCATCCACCTCTGATGCTGGTTACAAGAATAGGGATGACACAAGCTATAAAAACACAGGCTCATAGACATCAGTACAGCTGCTCCAGAGTTCGAAACGGGTGTTTTTTCTCCAGGGTGGGTCCTCCAGGAGGATGCTCCAATCCCAGCTCTGGAATACATCCTACTTGCAGATCTCCATAGTGGACATCCCTTAAAATCAGTGTCCACAGACCATTCCTCTTTTTATATTTACATTTGCAGAGGCATCATTCCTCAGAATTCGGTGCCTTGCTGGAGCAGCTGCTATTAACTCCCTGCCTGAAGCTGGATGAGCAAGCAGCCCTCTAATGATGCAGATAATTAGGGACAGGGGTTAGGGAGAGAACAGCAAAGCATGTTGATCCCATCCTACAGCTTATAGCGACATGAGGAGCTCACTGGACACATCGTTAGGAGCCAGGGTAGGAAGAGGACGCTTAAACCATCAGTTCCATCACTGCTCCCAGGTTCTGGCCTGCCTGGGGTGCCTGTCCCATGGACACCCTCGGCAGAGACAGCTGGCAAAGCCTGGGCAATCCATCACCCACCTCCAGGAGCACCCAGAGGGAGAGCCCAGCAGAAAAGATAGGAAAATTCAGCAGAGTTTTGCAGAAAGCTCCACCACAAGACTTTATGCAGCTCATCTCACCAAGAGGTAGAGATCAGACTTGCCAAGCATCAACCCATCAGGCATCACCCTACTGATCCAAGAGGAGAGATGGTGTCCAAGCTGAAGAACACCAAAAAAAAAAACACCCAGAGGAAGAACTTTTCCTTTGTTCTTCACTCCCCAGAATAATAAAACACCACTGGTTCACCCTGCAGAGACCTGACATGAAAGATCAATGGGGAAAGGTCCAGCTGGACCTTTTCCTGCCGGTCTTGGGGCAAGCACCTTCGTTTCTCCCTGGAAACAATCCTGTCCCGTGGGAGAGGAGGGTTCCAGGCACACAGAGTGGGCCGGGACGGGGTTTGTCCTGCACGAACATGCCCAGATCCCGCACCCAGCAGCTCTGTCCACACCAGCAATGGGTGGGGGACCGGCAGGGACCCCTCCTACCCCTTTGGGATCACCAGGCTACTGGAGCACATCCATCCACCAGTCAGAGGATGCTCAGGGATGGGCGAAGAAAAGGCTCAGACCACTTAAATCCTCCTCAGCCCGTTGCTCCGCACGGCAGCGATGCCGTCCTGAGCTGCACAACGGGGCACGTCCTCCCCTCCCAGGGCCTCCGGGAGGATTTTCCCTTCCTTACCCCGGCTCCCGGGCATTCCAGTCACCCAGATCCATCGCACCGAGCCCACCCCGTGCTATGGGGAGACGCCAGACCCTCACTTCCCGGGGCTCTCGGGGTGGGATCGCCTCCCCCGGGAGTGGCCATGGGCAGCAGCGATGCCAAAGGCCGTCTTTTCCCGGCGAGACGAGGGGGTTTGTTTTGCCGGGAATGGGGAGACAGCAGATGGAAGGAGGGGCACTGAGAGAGCGGGGGTTTTCCTCTCGCCGCTGCCCACACTCACACTTCAGGCGCTGATTAATTGCGTTAATTAGAAAAAATAATCATAATAACTATTTTTCAAAAACCCACAAAACGTAGAAATAAAGCCACTTTCTCCCTTTCCGATGTGCCGCGCTCGTCAGGACGCCGATGCCAAAGGCGTGGGATGCAGCGGTGGGGTCCGAGTGAACGGGGAGTGCCCCCACAGCCCCACTTTGCACCCCGTGCCAACCCTGCCCGGAGCTGCGCGGCGGGCAAAGCTCCTGCCCGGCCCTGCGCCCTCCCAACGCGGGGAGCCCCCCTCCGACCTCCCAGCCCCCCAAAACACCGGAGCTTCGCTTCCCACGCCGCTTCTTTTGCTCAACACCCCCCGACTCGGAAACCNGGACACGCTTGCGCACAGCGCGGGATGGGCGGCGGAGGGAGGAGGAGGAGGAAGGAGGGAGGGGAAGAGCATCCCGGGAGCTGAAGGCACCCGAGCCGTCATCCCCGGCACGGGAGAGCAACAACGGCCTCCCCGTGCCCTTCGGACCCCCAAAAATCGTGAGGCTGCGGGCAGCCCCTCCCAAGGCAAACCCCCACCCAAAACCCGCCAAAATTGGCTCACGGCAAATTTTGGGGGCTGGGCAAAGCTCATCCTGGTGGAGATTTACACTGAGCCGGGGGTTTGCACTGTTCCCTCACTGAACCCCCATGAGATGATGCTGGAAGCCCCCTGAGACTATTCTCAACCCATCATGAGATGACACACAAATGCCCTGGGGATGGCTTTGCTTAAAACTAATATTATGTATTTTTCTTTTTCCTGAAAATAAATTAATCCTCACCACTGGAATGCGCCATGTCAGGCCACCTCACTCTCCCACGGGATTCCATTTCCATCCCACCCCATAATACACAAAATTGGCAGTCAACTTTTGAAGTTTTTTTTATTCCCCTCAAAACTTTTTTTATTTCTGCAGCCTCAAACTCATCCCGACTGCCCAGGGTGAGTTTTGCCAGTCCCTGAGACAACATGTCCAGTCTGGTGCCAATATAAATTGATAAAATATCTGTTTGAGCTGACACATCTGATTTTGCCAAAGGAACTACATCCATATTTAAAGAGAATCCTTGCCTCACTCCTCATCCTCCTTGGGCTGGGGTTTCCTTGCTGTTAACAAGTGGGGCAGAGTTTTAGCTGTGGTGACAGGCGAACTTGCCATAATTAGGTTTTAATTGCCACGGGCTTGTAGACAATCTGGGATAATTAGTGGGGCCACAGCTCGGCAGGGATTTGCTTGAAGGATACTTTGACCCTTCAGTCTCATGGGTTCCACTGCTTGGTTTCTTGCATCTGAAAATAATAAACGGCATTGAATGAAGCTCCAGCAATAATAATGCGTCCCAAATGTCTATTTTTACTGTGCCCCCAAGGCAGAATATTAAAAGAGGCTGCAAAGCTTCTCTTCCCAGGATCTGCTCAGTCCCTAGCAGCTGCGTCCTGCTGGTGGTGGTGGATGGGCTCTTTTGGGGTGATGGTCTCCATCCCCAGCATCCCCCCATGGTCCTGGACAACATCAACAGCACTGGTAGCAGAATAAAAGCCCTTGCAGAGATGCAAATCCAGCATCAGGGATTGCCCAGCCCCCTGTGCCGAGAGGTCACGGTGCTGTGGCTCAAGCACCATCAAGGTTTGGGGAAGCAATGGTCATCCCACGCCAAGTGTTGGACACCAGCTGTGTCCATCCCACAGGAATCTCAGGACACCCACTCACATCGATGGAGCAATCACAAGGTACCTGTGTTGCCTTGGGTGGACCCAGAAACCAGCCATGAGCTTCCTGTGGCCACCATAGCCTCAGCAGACAACAGGGGTTTAAAGCCCACAAGAAAATGGGAATATATTTGCTGCCATAGCAGAGTGCAGGAGCCTTCGCTGGGTTGTTAGTCACTGTTCATGACTACACCCTGCCCTAATATTTAATTTACAAAGGATAAACTGCCACTTGGATTAATTCAGCATGATGAGCACTGAGTAATTTGGAGAAGAGAAAAAATGCTGTCTGTTTGAGAAGCGGATTTGTAACGAGCTCTGCCGTCAGCCTTCGGCATTCACACCAACAAAAGCGTTTGGGCAACGCCTGGCTGCTGCAGTGCAGGACAGGACTGGTGTCCTGCTCCCCCAGGGCACGGGCAGAGGCTGTGCCATCCATCACACCAAATGGGAGCCAAAATGCTCCCAAAAAGGGTGAGAGGCCAAAGCAGGAGCCAGGCGAGCCAGGATCTATTCAGAAGGGAGGAAGGGGATGCCCTCAGCCGGGCTTGCAGCGTCTGCTCCAGAGGGACAAGAATGTGGCCATTCATGCCCAGCACAAGCCGGCTTTGTCCTGGATCACCTCAGGCTCACCCTTCCTCAAGCCACAGCCTGGGAATGCCATCTGGCTTTGCAGGCCCAGGCCCGGGCACTCACTTAATCCTTTGAAGGCTCCAGATCCATCAGAATGCTTTCCCCGACCCCTTCCTTTGGGACATGCAGGGACAGCCTCCATCCTGGGCTCCATTCACCCCCTGCTCTCCAGTGCAGTCTCCAGGAAGATGATTCATCCAGGGGAGCCAGGCAGATGGTCTGTGGAAGATGTGCTGCTTGCTCATCTGTCACAGCCCTCTGAGAGTGTATTTACAAGACTGAGGGTGTTTTTCCAATACCTGAGGAGCAGGGAGCCTTCTCTGGAGACAGGATGGGCCTGTGTGTTACTTAACTGTCTCCATTTCTGGGCTGGCCTGGGTGGAGACAAAAACTGGGATGTTCCCTCACCCAAAGGAGGCCAAGCTCCCCCTTGGCAGAGAAAATGTTTTGGTATGGAAAAAAAATTCATCCTGGGCCCTTAGAATTTAAAAACCTAGAGAAGAGGAGAGCCATGGGACAGGCACCCCTGCTGACCATGTCCAGATCCTAAAGCTCCCCAGCTCCCCAAATCAACCGGCCCGCTCTGCTCTGGAGGTGGGTAGAGCTGAAGCAAGAGGGAAAGGCTCCCACAGCAGATCACTGCAGCTTTCTTACTAGGGATTGCACTTCTAGACTCCAAGACTAATTTGAAAAATACCTCTAAGATCATCAAGCCCAAGTGTTCAGCCAGGAAATGAGAATTTCTGCAGAGAAATAAGGGAAGGTGCCTGCATCCAGCTGCTCTCCCTCTCCCTGCTGCTAAAAGGCATCAGGGAGCTGTCTGACATGAATGTTTATAAATGGGATGAGTTGAGGAGAGCCCCAGGGCAGCTCCAATGATGCCACTTTGCTCCAGCCAGCTCTGGGCCATGCTCTGGCACAGCCAGCAGCCTGGAAAAATAAATCACATCTGGGTCTTCCCCCATCAGCAAAAAAAAAAAACAAAACAACCCTCTTAGAGCCCAATGCGTGGAAAGGAGCAAAGAACTGGGGTAGCAGCAAGATGATTCCTGCAATTACATCCCTGGTTACCAACCAGAAACCAGAGCCCTTTCTGGCACCCAGAACTCATGAAGTTTTCAGAGGTTGGTGCTCAGTGGAGAAGCTGCCAGGGAACCAATGGCTGGGTGGCCGAACATACAGAGAAATTGGGTCTTTCACCACAATGGGCCACTGAATCCAACTCCTGGCACTTTTCCGTCCTGCCACCACCTTAGCAGAAGAGCACTATTATTTATTTTTGGGGGGTCTTTAATGCATAATCCTTGCACACCCCTAAGCAGCCTCTGCCAGAAAGGGGCTGCCCCTGCACACGAGGCTGTTTCAGACACAGAGGAATGACTGAGGAGCAGCAGAGGGGGGATGGCTCTCAGGCTGGGGATCAGGCAGCACACAACATTTGCCTCCACAGCCAGACAGGAAGGGTGAGGACTCCAGTTCGTCACTGGAGTTCTGTGGAGCAAGGCACCCCTCCCTGCTGCAGCGGTGCTGCAATCTCACTCCCAGGGGTAAAGCTGTAGGGAACACATGAAGCTTTCTGAGGATAGCAGGGTTTCTTGGACCTGTCCATCTACCTACTACCCTATTTGGGCTGAGATCCGGGGCTGGGTGGAAAAGCTGGATACACACAGCCACTCCCACCCAAATTCCTCTGCTCACTGCATCCCACGGGCACCCAGTCTGAGGTAAAATCCAGCACATTCAAAGGGGTTTATTCAATCAATGTTTTAATGGACTTCAACAGACAACACGGTTTCCATAGCAAAGGATCATCAGCCCCACCTTGTACAAAAACAGAGTCTAAAAACATAAAAGAAACATAACCTTTAAAAAAGCCCAAAAATGGGTACTTATTTAAAAAAAATTATACAAAAGCACCTCTGCCTCCTCACACTTTTCCTGCCTCCTGGAATTTCTTAAACAGGGGTTCATCAGCCCGCAGGGGGAAGGTCAGAGCCCGTTTCTGGTAGTACATTGAGTCCATGGCCAGGTTGTCGATGACATCAGCGAGGAGATGGGCTCTCTCCACGGAGCTGCCTGGCGCATCGTAGCCCAGGGCGGTGAAATGCACGTGGAGGTGCTGGTAGGAGGGCTGGTAGTGGAGGTAGATCCGCAGCTGGGAGCCGGGCACGCCAAAGCGTTTCACTATGGCCTCCTGCAGAGGGGAAACAGAGCTCAGCACTGGCAAAACCTTGAAATGGATGGGAAAGAGCATCCCTGGATGGCAGGAAAGGCGGAGAGAAAGGTAAAAGGGAGTTTGGCTTCCTCACAGCAAGGGAAAGGGGGAAGTCTGGGAGGACAGAGCTCTTCCCCACCCTCCATTTCAGCGTCCACAGGCTGCCCCACTTTTATCTCTCCAAGATGGGATGTGCTACCCACCCCTATCATTTTCCCTTTCACCCTTATCACTCCAACTCATTGGGAAAGTAACAGGGATCCGTTACCAGCCAGTGTAATTAAAGCTATAAACAGCAACGGCAAACTCCAGCATGCCAGCTCTGCTCGCTGCAATCCCCTGACTAATCTCTTAATTAATCTCCCACCCTCCCTAGTGCAATTACTTTCCAAATTCTAACACAGTGAAGGAAAGAGAAGCTACTGCACATCCATCTCCCAGACACATCCTGTGGAAAAACACATCAACCAGTGAGAACAGACAAGGGATTGGGACAGGGTTGTTAATACCAAGAGCTCACTGCTGACAAGAAGTGTATAGAGCATTCCTACAGCATCTGGATGTGGCATGATCCAGGGAAGGTGCTGACAGAGAGGAGCCAGGGTGTCTGGGCAGAAAGGGCAGCACCACCCTGTTTCATGACTTATTTCCTCCTGAGGAGCAGTCCCCAGGCAGATGCTGTGCCATAAAACCCAAGGAGTGCCTTTGCAGAGGCAGCCGAGCTCTCCCTGGCCAGGACAGCAGCGTGGGACCAGCCTCACACTCACCTTCCCTTCCTGCAGAACATTCCTCAGCAGCGGGAGGTGCTCGGCCGTGAGGTCCCTCAGAGATTTGATGTCCCGGCGGTGCACGAGGGCGATCAGGTACAGGTCATCCAGCTGCAGAGACAGTGGGGATGGAGGGGACACAGAGCACATGGAGGCAGCAGGGGACCTGACACCATTCACACCTTCCCAGGCTGCTATATATAGAGATCCTGGTGCCACACAGGGATACTTGTGTGATAAAGGGATTCTTGTGCCACACAGGGATACTTGTCCTCAACACCCACACTAGGCTGAATCTCTCAGTATGGGATGTGCTCACCCACAAACCCACTGCACCTCAAAGCAACATTTCTGGAGAAACTGGGTTTTGTCCAGAAATGACCAGAAGAGAACAGCCTCATCCCAACCCATAAACAGCAGGATCACAGCTTTAGAGGCAGACAGAGTGACCAGCCCTCTCAAACTGTGAACATCGTGCTCAGTGCTGCCCTTCCACTTTCACATCTTCCTGACCACCTCAAAAATGCTTTCTCTGTGTGACTGAGGCTGGCACCCACCCAGATACATGAGGTCACTAAGCCCTTGCCATGTACACCCCACAGGCCTCTCAGTTGATCTGCAGCACGCTCAGACAATAAGCTCCTACTTTTCCACTGTGCAAACAGCTGGTCACTTTTGAGTCCCATCAGTTCTATAAATAATTTTTAACACCTAACTGGTCACTGTACAAACCTAGGGCAGTTAAAATATGTCCCTTGAGCAGCTCTTAGACAAACCTCTGGCATCCCTGAAGTGCTCAGCATGTTTAATGTTTAACACAACACAAAGTCGTGGATCATTACTCTTTAAAAAAATAAAAATCCCTGTCTCCTTCAGCTCAGTTAGTGACTTTATAATATAAACACTGGAAGGCAAAGGGTTCAGATATTTGAGATCCAGCAGATCTCTTCAGGGCTATGAGAAACCCGATGCAGCTCTTTGGAAATAGATGCTGGTCTCAAAGGATGCTCTCAGGAGCCTTCACAGGGCTCCTGAAGCACAGAGCTGTTCCTGCACCCAGCCACACGGCCATGCTCACAGTTCCATTTGATTCCCATGCACAGCTCCAGGAAAAGTGTATCAGCTTGTGCTCTTTGGCTCAGGCTGGCTGGTGAGAGGAAAAGCAAACAGCTCTTCTCCTTAGAAC
The DNA here is from genome assembly GCA_013400315.1 of Bombycilla garrulus. Taxonomy (NCBI): domain Eukaryota; kingdom Metazoa; phylum Chordata; class Aves; order Passeriformes; family Bombycillidae; genus Bombycilla; species Bombycilla garrulus. The sequence goes on from VXBU01006144.1 coordinate 439,046, forward strand.
AACATCTGCATGTTGCTGTTTGAAACAAATAAGCCTGTTGCTAAAAAGGCCTGGAATGATGTCATGCCAGGCATCGCTTCAGGCAACCCCTCAGGGCTCCTGCAGATTTGAAACAGACTCAAAAGTTGTGGAAGAAAAAAAACACACCAAAAAAATTAAAAAATAGCCCAAGAAACCAATGCAAACCATTACCAAGTTTGGGCAGCAGCACCAGAAGGCTGAGGCCAGCAGATTTCACAGTGCTAAAGAGAAATTTCCATTAGTCTGAAATAACTGCAGGTGAATTCACAGGATGTGTGGGCCAGGGACTACAAGAGTGTGAGGCCACACTGCTAAAAGGACTTCTGAGGGAGGACTCTCACAGTCCTGCTGGGAGCTGCAACTCACTTCCCTGACTTTGTTCAGCAGCCTTGCCTGTCAGGTGGGATGTGGCAGAAGAAACTGGAGTTCCCAGGGCTGTTGGGATCAGCTCTGGCTCAGTGCCACCCACAGCCAAGAAGAAATTCCTTGGCTCAAAGGCACCCTGGATGCTGTCCCACCTGCCTGGGAAGGAGATCAGCAGTGCAAAGGGTCTGGATAGCTCCAGGGATGACCAGGGTGCAGACAGCAGCCCAGCAATTGTGGAAACACCCAGAAGATCCTGTTCAGCACTCCTGAGGCAGCAGGAACATGGGGAAAACCGCCCCTAAGGACAAATCCTACCACTGAGGCACTCCCTGACCATGCCAGCTGGAAGATGTGGATCTAGCAGGTCTCTAGAGAAAGCCAAAGCACAAATTTTATCCCATCTGTGATTTTAGCCCAATCCTGATGTGAGTTGCAAAGCTTGGTTGCAGCACACAAGGATTTCCACCGAGGCTTCACTCACAGCCACCACAGGCACAACATGCTGCATGTTTTGGAATCCCTGAATATTGTCCCACTGGGAGGGCACTGAACAGGGCACATCCTACAAGCTGGACGTGTATCCCCTGTGCTGCAAAATCTCATCAGGGAGAAGGCTGTGCCTCTAGTGACCAAGTGGAAATTCGAGCTTAGCTACCCTATCACCACTTGACAGGGGATTTTTGGAGTAAGTGACATGCAAGGGGCTCACAGGGAGCAGGCGCTACCCTGCGGGGATTCCCCGAGACAGCTCAGCTCTGTACCACAAACAGCTGCTCCCTGCACAGACACACAGGATGGAGCTGCCCACCAGCAGTCTTCTGTTCCCATTTCTTTGAATCTTAATTTCGATTTTTAAGTCTTAATCATACAGCAACTCTCCCCACATGCCCCCTGCAGAAGGATACAAGGATCAGAAACACAATGGGAACTTTTTTTGATGCCACCAACTTCAAAGGAGGGGTGCGTGAATGGAGTTTTACTTCCCCAAATTGAAAGGGATGAAAGGGAGCTGGAACCCAAGGAATAATTCTCAATTTAGGATTACAGCCTTGTCTTAAAAATCACTTTCACCAAGTGGCCACTCCCACAAGGGATAAAGCAGCTGTTCATCAGCCAAGAATCATCTGTTTAACACTGTGGAGGAGAGTTAATTGCAGCAACCAAAGGATAACACAGCTGTCTGGGTTTCCACCTCAAGTCAAGGCTTGCAAAAAAAAAAAGAAACAAAAAACAAAAACCCACAAAACAAAAAAACAGCAAAAAAGACCAGTCAAGTTCAGCAGAACAAATACACAGGATTCTGGTTTGAACACATCCTGACAACACTTGGGCTGACAGGGACAAGTGAAAGTGAACCTAATAAATACATCTCCGCAGCAGGGAGAACAGCCTGGCTCTGCTGCATCCCTAACCAGCTCGTGCTAAAAGGCACTGGCAATGTCATCACTAACAACAGTGTGCACAGAAACCTCCTCAGACTCTCTCAGGGCGCTCTCAGGAGTCTGAAAGTGGACATTTCCTCTGGATTACCTGCACACAGGCAGGATTAGAGGAGCAAACCAACCTGGTTTTGATTCCACTTTAAATCTGGAACCAGAACAAAGCCATTGGAAGGATCTGGGTTTTCATGGATGATTCGGTCAGCCTCAGCTTTCTTCTCCAGGATATTATACACCCACTGAAAGACAAATATGTGATTTATAAATCAGCAGAGAAGTAAAAAAATAACATCTCCAGTGCATTTAGCCCAAGCTCATGGATTACTGCACAGTCTCTGCAACTAGAATACATTTAAAAAAAATTTTATTTTTTGATGACCACATAATTTGTAACTTATTAGCAATAAAATACTAATCAACCAATAAACTCCAGAATATTATGAACACTTCAGTAAAGAGCAGTGGAACAGAGCTCTTGTGGGGCTCAGCACAAACCTCTTGCAGCACCACAAGGCTGTTTACATCTTTTTTACCCCCCAAAGCTGCAGCAAAATCTTTACAACCAGGTCTGGGAAGGGAACTCGGCAGATTTTGTTCCCTATTCAAAGAGGAAGGAGCAGAGTTGGATGTGGCTTTGGCTGCTGGCAGCTCACTGCAGGGATATGAAAAGCCTGTGGTTTTTCTGGGCAATCCCTGGCTGATTAGAAAAGAGCTCACCCCTCTTCTTGTTCCATACTTAAGGTTCCACAGCCTCCAGCCTGCCTGTAATCCCTGCTCTGGTTATCCCCCCGTGCTCCTCCTGCAAGGCAAAGCACCATTCAGAGAAGAGTTATGGAAATGGAAGACACCAGGGATAAGTGATAGAGTAAAACCAGATAAAAGCATCAGTGTTCTCCCTGGCTCCCAGCCTCAGCTCCAGCATCCTTCTTTACACTTCCAAAATGCTTGTTATGCTCCAGCTTAAGCTTAGCTTAAGTACTGGACTGGCAAGAGAGTCCTCAGCCAGGTCTCTGGAAAGTGGTAACACAAGGCAGCAGGAAATTACTAAAGCTTGGAAGCTGAAAATGTTTGTAAATATCATTTTCCCCACCAAATATAGGCGTGAAATATTCTGGCTGTCCCAGATGGGGAAGGAAGGTGCAGCCAGTTTCACAAATACACCAAATGAGCTGGGCTGGCAGTGTTGTGCACACCAGACACTTTGGGGGAAATGCATCAAGAGTTTAATTAATCTAATCAACACTTAGGATTGCTGCAAACTGACCTGAATACATCTGGAAGGAAAAAAACTGCTGCACATCCCTCAATCCGGGATTTTTTGCTTAAATTGCTATCTTTTCTCCTTAGCATCATCTTAGATATCAGATTCTTCATCAAAAGCACAGCACAAGCTCACTCTTATGTAACCCCAGGAAGCTCAGCAGCAAAAATGGACCTTTGGCATTTGCTAGGGTTTTTGTGCCTGCTCTGATCACACGTGCTCTGATAAAATCACTGATAAGATGAGCTGAATTTTAAACCCAAGGCTGCCTCATGATGGGCAGGTTCTTGGCTGACTGCTCCTGCTGCTCCCAGCACAAGCTCAGCCAGCAGAACATGTCCAGGGAGTGGCACCACAGTAAATCCATTATCCTTGAAAGCATCCACACTGTGTCCTCCAGCAGAAAACACAGATGCCTTTGTAGTCCCCTGGTATTTCTGTCACCCCTCACATTTCCCCTTCCACTTGGCAAAAGCAGCTGGATAAAGACAAGGAACAGCATTATTAAATCCCAGAGGTCAAGAACTGACCATGCTGACCATGATTTCTCAGCAGATGCTCCTGGTGGTCACAAGGAACACATTTCCACGTACTAAACACAGCTCACAAGCATTTGGGGGAAGAGGCAGAGTGAGAGCTCAAGCAATTCCTGAAGGCAGCTGTTACACCAGGAAACATCATAAATTTGGGAACAAAAGCACAGGGAAAATATTCCATGAAGGCTGTGGCCTGCTGGAAAAACACACTTGCCCTTCTCCAGCTAATGAATACTGCAGTTTAAGACAGCAGGGAAGATGGGGGAAGGGGGGCATCCAAGGCTCCTGGTTAGCTTCGGGGAGTTATTTTTAATGGAGAGCCTCAGGAACACCAGGATTTGGTTTATTCCCCCTTCTGCAAAGGCTGGCATGAATTGATTCCTACAGACTTGTATTCCTTTGGTCTCTAAAGGAGAAAGGGAGAGCAACAGTCAAAAGGAATAAAGTCAAGGAAAAAGCTGGGGTTGCCTGAGGCAAGTAGCACACTAAAGTAACAGCTTCACCACACGGAACATGGACTGTGGGGCTGAATGGCAAGAGTTGTGATGCAGGATCCCAAGCACAATCTGTGCTTTTCCACTTCCACAACAACCCAGACACTCCTAAGAAGTCCAGTGAACAGCACCAACAACCAGGAAGCCAGCCTTGGAAAGGAGAAAAAAAACAAGTGTTTCTCCAGAAACCTTGGGAAAGACAACTTGAAGAACAGCTCCAAGGCAAACGTTTTTCTGCAACAATGGAAAAGGAAGTCCCAGCCAACCAACCAAATAAGAGGGGAAAGCACCACAGAGCTGACAACCAACAGGGAGATGGGGCAGAAGACTCCCAGCTTTCCAGCCTGGGCTTCAGAGAAGCCTTCTGACAGCAGTGTTTCAAGAGGAGACCAAAGACATCCGTGTCTTCAGGAGAGGGCGTGGTACCCATACCTGGATGCTGAAGCTCTGGGACTGGATGAAGGGCAGGGTTATGTTCTTGTAATCCTCCCAGGTCTCACGGATGAGGTGCACTTCCTGCCGGAGGTATTTCTGGATGTGTTTCTCCGTGGCAGGGTACACCACTGTTGCTTTGATCTCTAGGAACAAATACATTGAGTTACCACCCACACCGCTTCCTTCAGTTCCCAACAAATCTGTTTTCCCTTCCATAAAATGCCACACTAAGACATTTTGAACAGAGGGTGAGGGAGAATGGACATGGAAAGCAAACAAGTGCTTTAACCTCCTGCACTGCCACTGCTTTTCTGGAGGAAGAAAAAGCCAACATCACAGCCAGATCCTGTCTTTCCAGTTCAGGTGGAGGAGTTTGCTGTCTGAGTTTTTCCACACTTGCTCTTCCACGCCTATTAGCAACAGTGGGGCAGAGGTGTGGCTCCCAGGGCAGTGTTCACGTGCAGTCAACAACCAGGACAGAAACAGGACCCTGGGGACAGAGACATCTTCTTCATACTTAAGTCCAAAGCTCACAGGACGCACCCAGCAACTTCAGCCAGAAGCCCAGATGAACTCCAAGGAGCAGCTTCTTCCCAGAGCTCAGAGTGCTTGGCCTCGAACCCCAAGTACAAGAGGCAATAAAGTCAAGGGCACAGGGACAGATCCAGAGCAAATAACATGAGCTGACAGGTCAACACAACTCAGGATGAGCCAAAGGAAGAGGGCTGAGTTACCCTCTACCCACAAAAAACATTTCATCATTTACCCTGGCAGAAAGAAAACATTTTCTATTTGCCTGAAGATAAGAACTTTGCTGTGCAATTTCTGTGGCATTAAACAGGATGCAAGTGCTCACCTTGTCCACCTGGCAGCTCTGATGTCAGCAGCACTAAATACTACCCACAGGGCTAAACCACACAAAACATGTGTCTTTGGCCAAGATTGGATGTGCCACACAGAGCCTGTCATGGTTCCAAGGTGCTCCAAGGGCACAGGGGTGTCTCTGCCTTCCAGCTGACACAGAGCTGCTACAAACTTCAGTGCAGGAAGGAGAAAAGCCCCACGAGCCTGGGCAAACCCCAGGCAGAGCAGACTGAGGCAAGGACACTCTGAACATTGCAGTCTGTGACCAGGGTCTGCCACAGAAAACCATGGGCTGCACACTCACCAGGGCACCAAAGTTGTGCTTCATGCCCAAGTACGTATGCAGGCTAGCTAGACACTGAATATAAACACCTATTTGTTCCTAGAGCCAAGATTTTCCACAGTTTGAGTCTTTTTTAGTTTTCTGCTTTCTGTTTTTTTTAAGGTCAGCGCTGCACAGTCTGAGAGACTCTGCCTTTTCATTCCATGCCAAACCCAGCTTAATGAAATCCACAGGAAAATGCTGGTAACATGAAATATGAAAATGCAAACCACAAGGGCAGTCTGGTCCGATTCCCACCATACACATGTTCAAACAAGGTTGTTTTCCAGGACTCAATTAGCACTTCTAGCAGGATGATGTAATACCAAAGAAAAAAAGACAAGGCTGTAGCTTTCCTCACTTAAAAAGATCAGCAAAGCACTGGGGAGAAAACAAAAAAGGCAGAAGATAAAATACCACAGCCAGCCTCAGGCTGAAACGTTCACGATTTGATTTTATACCACAAAAATAGAGCAAGAACTGCAGCAGAAGCCCCTCAGTGCTGGGTGGTGATAACCACAGTGCATGGGGCATGGGGATGCAGGGGGACCCATAATGATTTTCCTTGGCACCGCTCCAATTTGGGGGTGGCTGCTCATGGTGGGGAGAGAACTCAGGGTGCTTTAAGTGAGAGATCATAGAACTCCTTAATGTGCAGCTGCAGCTGAGCAGACGTTTGGAAGAGGAGGCAGGGGAAAGGCTGTGGTTCACATATGATTATTTCCCTTCTAAATGTCTCATTAGCCCCAGCAATGCTAATTAGCATCAAGCACTGCAGCCAGAGAGGCTGTTTGATACCTGCTCAGAGCCTCACAGTCCTTGGGAGCTGCACACAGGATGCAAAGTCACAGCTGGGCTCGGCTGCAGGAACCATCCACAGCGAGACCAGGCTCGCCCCAAAATCTTTCCAGTGCTGGCACCCAGCCACGCTCCAGTTTATCCAAGTGTGCTCCTGGCAGGCTCCACGCGCACCGGAGCGGCACGTAGGCCGTGGGGCACCCAAAACCTGCCCTGGCCTGGAAACGGGGGCAGGGAAGCGCTGCACACGTGATGTGGGTTTCTAAGCTGGCTGAAGCACCAGGGATTGTCTCTGCTCACATCTGAGTCCCATCAGCCAGCCCGTTCCTGAACGCCGGCCCGCGGCCACCACGGAGCATCTGTGGTTTATTCTGGAAGGCAGGACTGACCATCAGTGAACTGGAGGTTATAAAAAGCCAGGAGGTTTAATTGAAGGAACCTGCATGAGCAGGAGGAAGAGAACAACTGCCCAGGCTGGTCATTCCACAACGGGCATTTGAGGGGAAACGCCACAGTGCTGGGAAACTGCCCGGGGAAAAAGGAGGCTCAGATGGACCAGGCACACACTTCTACCCTCTCCTGCTAAAAACAAGAGAGGAAAACACAATCCAAGACAAAAGGAAAACAATTTGGGGAACTTAAGGGAAAAAGGGCTGGAGGCAGTTGTTATCAGAAGGAGTGGATGAAATATGAGCAGAGAGAGCTCGTTCAGGTAGGAAAGGGCATGCCAAGCTCACTAATGATGCCTCATCCCCCTCTGTGCCACACTCTCCCCAGGCTCTGCCAAAATCCCCCTCCAGCTCAGCTCAACAGTGAGGAGAGGCCTAACACTCTTTTCCCACCCCACTGCAGCATTAACACCTACCACCAGCCTGCTTTAGACAGATTTAACCCCACCAGGGAGCCAGGAGAAGCACTCATGGCAGGCACAACCTATTTCTCCTTTTGGGCAGGGGTGCTTTTTCCTCTCTTTGCTAGCAGGAAGCAGAGGTTTTGTTTATAAGCTCTCTAAGCAACCTGACCATCAGGTGCAGGAAAGTGCCAAGGCTGGGGAACAGGCAGCAGGTCAACATTTGCACTCTTGAAAGTTTTCTTTTCCTCTGCAAACCTTGTTCCTGCTGCACCCAGCTCTGAGCTGTCTTCCTATCAGCAGGTGGGAAGAGTGTCCTGGATGCAGCCCTAAGTAAATACATAATGCTCTAATATAAAGCACACAATACCCCTGCTGCATGAACAGCCTATTTGGTTTTGAGATTACAGTTGCACAGAAGTCACATGGGAACATCAGATTCCAACCCAGCCCCAGCCAGGTACACCCATGGCTTTGTCCCATACAGCTGGGGCACTCTTTAATGAGCGAATTAAAGCTGCAAAGGGTAAAGCCTGCAAAAACTCAGTTTCACAGCACATGCCAGGGCAAGCCAAGCACGCTGCCAGGGACTCAGCTAAGGCTGCCTGGCCCCCGGGGCTCATGCCAGGAGGACCTGGGGGGCTCAGTGGACTTTAGCTACAACGGGCATTGCAAAGAGGAAAGTTGCAGTTTACCACCCCTTGCAAAACACATAGCAAAGCACAATGACACCCCTCACCATCCTCCAAACCACCCCACACGTTCTCACACCTTCAGGCTCGAGCTTTTTAAGTGTAAATGCAAGAAGTTTTGTTGGCTGAGCAAACCCCAGAGGCAGCCAAAGCATGGAAATGCAGGGAGAAAAACCAGCCTTCCCACTGCAGCTCCTGCAGGCTTCTCCAGCTCCTCACTGCCTGAAACCACTCTTTTCCTGCATGACTGAAAACTTTCCTTCCACACTCTCCCGTTTTTACCACATTTTCTCCACACCATGTTGGAGCAACAGAGCCAGAGCTTCTCCCGTTGTGCTCGTTTTATGATGTTTTAAACAAGCTTCAGCCTGCAGCCAGGGGGCAAGGGCTCCTTAGAGGACTGATAAGAGCCCTTCCATAACACCAGCACAGCTTTGGAGAAACACAGTCCCCCAGCAGCCAGGTACAAAGAGGCTGCTTTCTGCCTCAAACATCAAGCCCTCCTTGGTAAATGGCTGTGAGGAATTAGATGTTATCAGGGAACTATACATTGAACCATCTGGCTTTTTGCAATCCAACCTTCGGCGGGAGGAGAATGTTTCTCTTTCTGTGAAATCAGCCCTTGCTCTCCATGCAGGGGAATGCCAAGGCTGGGGGTTCCTCTCACATCTAGGCTTAAGCTGCCTCTTAAATCAAGGCAACATCCAGAGGTGGCCTTAAAATAAGTTGCACACACCTGCCTTTGGTAGCAGCACAGCCACATCAGCTCTGACACAGGACTCCCCACAAATTCACAAAGCCCCCTCTCCTCACTCCAGGGGTTTGGGTTACCCTTCAGACCAACTCTGACCATTACTGGCTTGTCTGCAATGTTATTTCCCATTCTAACCTCGACACATGCAGTAAAATCAATGAGATGAACAAGACTCATCTGGTGCTGCCTTCACACCAGTGTGCTCCCAGATCTAAAAAAATCTCATCTTCCCAGAGTGAAATGTCTCTTCTGAGGTCAGAGGGGAGTCATTTGCTCATGTAACATGCTTTGGCCTCCCTTTCCCTGTGCCACCATACAAACAAGTCATCATTGCATGGGGCCTGAGCTGGTTTGACTGCACAGAGGGAGCAGCACCCAACTCTCTTCAACACGGAGGTGGGGCAAGAGTGAAGGAAATCTCCACTTCTCCACTTCCAGCTGAATGAAGAGCCCCAGGTACCTGGGACCACAGAGGCATCATTGAGAAACATGAGGCAGCTCCTCAGGGCGTCAGCTTGAGTCACTCACAGTCACCACTTCCTCTGTCTGTCTTATCTCAGAAAGCAAGAGGCTGATCGTGGCAGGGCTCAGCTGCCGAGGGTGCTGTCAAATTCCCCAGGTGAATTCCTTCATCACACAACACAGGACAGTTCCATGAAACTGCTTAATGCCAAAGTCTAGCCTTTTCTACAAAATATTTTACTGTATCTTGTAGCCAAGTGTAAACTTGCAAGGACCAGGAGATAAAACCCTGTAACTCTAACCCTGCAACTAAGGAGCCAACAGACCCTGTGCAAGGGCTCCCTAGGGCTCCACACTGTCACACAACACCCCAGGTCCTTCAAACCCTGACTGCAGCTTGACAGGCAATTCCTCCTGTTCAGGTTTTTAAAGCCACAATTCTCATGTCAGCTACATCCTTGGGCGGTGACAGCTCCAAAGGACCATTTCCCTCCCCTCCTGACACACAGGGCTGTTTCCCCAGCAGCTCACAAAATGAGCCCAAACAGCTGTTAGCTGCTAATGGCTTCTGAAGAGGAAGTCTCCTTGCTCTCCAAGACTTGGGGAGCCTGGACAGCAGCTCCAGCATCTACAGCCCCCTCCTGATCTGCCTGGGGCAGCATCCAGGCTGAGTTGACGGGTGCCAAGGAGAGGGGTGGGAAGCAAAGAAGCACCTCTGGGTAATATTTCTGCAAAAAATGACCTTTTAAATTCGGACTTCAAAGTCATGAAGATAAAGCTTAGCAGAAGAAAGCCAGAGGCTTCTTCTCCATACAAACACGCAGGAGGGATTTTGCACCTAGCACAGGCCTTAAACAAAACACGGAATTCAGTTCTTAGAGCAATGAGGAGCTACACAGCGCTGCAGCAAAGTGCTGTGAGGAAGGCAAAGGCCAGCAGGGCTGAGCTGGAGGCAGCCCAGGGGATTTCAGTCTTGCAATGCCACCTTGTGGGAATTCCTGCAACTCCTGCCAGGCTGGAATACAGCAGGCACCCAAGCAGGAGCTTCCCCAGCCAAGAAAGAGGAGCTTTAACAACAACACTCCAACAACACTCATGGTGTTATGGTGTTTTCCTCAGACTGAAACTCACTGTAACAACAAAATCTTTAATTTTCAGTCCTTCACAGGAGGAAAGGAGTTTTGCACAACTCAAGCTGACAAATCCAGCCAGTGCTGCCTCCTACACAGTGGGAACAGAGCTAAAACAAGAGCATTTTTGGGAAGGCACCTCAAACATTCTGAAAATTTAACTTGGCCCTGCAACAACATCTTACCTAAAACACTCAGATTAATTTTGACTATTAAACCTGTTCGGCTGTTATTGTGTTTATGAAAGCATTGACATGGAATTTATCACTGAGCTTCTAGAATTTAAATATGTACCAGCATTCACATGGAGTTAATTGTGGAAGGTGATTCTGCCCTGCTCAGGTGAGACCCCACCTGCAGAGCTGCCTTCAGCTCTGGGGTCCTCAGCACAGGAAGAGCATGGAGCCACTGGAGCAAGTCCAGAGGCGGCCATGGAGATGCTCTGAGGATTGGAGCAGCTCTGCTCTGGAGCCAGGCTGGGAGAGCTGGGGATGTTCAGCCTGTAGGGGAGAACACCCTGGGGAGAGCTCAGAGCCCCTGCCAGGGCCTAAAGGGGCTCCAGGAGAGCTGGAGAGAGACTGGGGACAAGGGATAGAGGGACAGGACACAGGGAATGGCTCCCACTGCCAGAGGGCAGGGATGGATGGAATATTGGGAAGGAATTGTTCCCTGGGAGGGTGAGCAGGCCCTGGCACAGGTGCCCAGAGAAGCTGTGGCTGCCCCTGGATCCCTGGCAATGTTCAAGACCAGGCTGGATGGGGCTTGGAGCCACCTGGGATGGTGGAAGGTGTCCCTGCCCATGGCAGGGGTGCGAACAAGACAAATCCAAAAGAGTCTGGGATTCTGTGATTAAACTGAAGTGCCCAAAGACCAGCCCTGCCTTCCAGTGGCAGCTGGAAAGCACCAGCACTGCAGGAGACATTCCACTGGGATCACAGTCCCCTCTGCAAGGCAAGAGCTCCCCAATCTGCCCATCTGTCATTGTCATACTTGGTTATTAAGAGCACACAGATGTGTGAAATCAACAGGAAGATGGGGCTCACCTGACCTCACTCAAGGTTACCAGCACACTCAAATCCTCCTCCAAATACAAGCTGCCTGTCCTTAGCAAGTGATAAAAAAGCCCATGAGACACCACCCTGGGATGAGAATCAGCTGCATGTGCCCTGCAGACTGTTTCAAGAGGAACATTCTGGAAGGAGACAACTCTTACCCAAGTGAGAGTACTAAGAGCACTGGCAATCACCCACAGAGAGCCCTCACACCCCTGAGCCTTTCTGCACGTTCATACCAAGGCAGTCAAGCAATGGCCACTCAGTGCCTCATCAGCTGAGCCACCTGCCCATGGCATGGGAAGGAGGAGATGAAACAGGGCAGCATTCAAAGCCTCGGGATAAGACATTGCCTTCAGCACGGCAGCAACACACTGACCTCCCCACCTGGGCCACGTGTGCTGCTGTCCCCAAACCACATTTGGGGTGGAACAGCCAGGTCCAGCAGTGGCACTTGCCCATCTATGGCATCCTCCCCTCTGGAATGGGCAGGAACCATATCCTGGCATCCCAGGATCCCTGAGCAGGGCTGAGAGCACTCACCACTCAGCTCTGGGGGAGGGCTCAGGTAGAACGTGCAGTAAATGTCATTGTGCATCTGCAGCTCCGCGTTCATGGGCTTCTTCAGCAGGTCTGGGATCTTCTCCTCCTGGAAAGGAGTCTTCTCCAGGATGACTACAGCATCTGTGCCCTCTCCAGAGAGGCCAATCCTCTGCAATACAAATGGAAAAAGTCATCAGCAAACACAGCTCCAGCACTGGCTGGGCAGTCTGAGGTCAGGGATCATGGCAGACACCTTGCAGTCCCCCCAGTCCTCATGCCCAAACCCCCTTGCAGGCCACACAGCCATCCAAAAATAAACATGTTCGCCCAGAACCACAGCAGGAATTTGCCACCCACCAGGGAACACAGGTGGTTTTTGGGGGAGCAGGGGATGTGGGCAATGACTCAGCCCATCTGCACCTCCCCGGATGCTCCCAGGTTTCCTGCTGACCCACAGAACCAATTTCATCTCTGACACTTCCCAGGAAGAGGGCAAAGGCAGGCATGGGGATTTGCCTCATAGTCAGGGAGCAAGATCTGGGGCAGGGGGCACTTACTGCTGCCCTGCTCCAAGGAACCACAGCCCCTGACCCAGTGGCCTCCACGGGCTGGTTTTGGGAGGTGCTGGGTGTGGAACACCCCCAGCATCACTCCTGTCCGTACAGGCCTCACCAACCACCTGGGGAGAGACACCGGGCTCAGCCGGGGCTCCCAACCCTGCCAGCTTGAGACAGAAGATGTGTGCTAATGCCTTTACAAACAGTGTGATGGGTGTTAATGTCTTCGACATGGGTCTTAGTGTTTCTATTGACTTTGGCCAGTTTGGCTGCCAGAAGAGACAATGGTCTGCACAAGGCTGAACTTCTAAACTTTGGGGGAAAATGCCAGGTTCAAGGGGAGGTATGGGGTAGGCGGGTCGGGAAGGCTGCACCTTCCCGGTACCTCAGCAATGGGGAAAGGAAGAGGGCAACATTGGGCTGGGAGTTCAGGGTAAAAGGGAGGCTGTGCCCTCTGAAACCGGGAGAGAAAACCCCATGGACACGTGGGCCCAGTGGACTCTCTCCCTTTATTCCAATAAAGCTGAAGGACTCCTCTGTCTCCTTTTAAACCTCATTTTACACATAAAACTGTGCCATTTGTGGATTTTCCTGACATGCTCACAGGGCACAACAGGAGGTTTAGACTCAGCTCAGTCACCACAGCAACCCACAGCCTCGAGACCAGAGAAGCAGCCTGGAGCTTCCCTGTGCTCATCTCCTGCTTGGACACCCATTTTCAGGAGACAGGGGCCAAGGCAGCTGCATGGTGCTCGCCATGCACAGACAATCTCAAAAACTATCACAAATTTTCCCGTGATGGTTGTAGTGTTTGCGGCCCCAGAATCAGCATGCTGTTTGCAACCCAGTGCCACTTTCACCTACAAAGCATGAACAACGTGCTTGAATCCAAAAGCACAAAAAAA
>VXBU01006144.1:452971-468125 GCA_013400315.1 Bombycilla garrulus
CCCAAAAAAAAAAAAAAACGTCATAAAAACAAAAAAAAAAAAAAAAAAAAAAAAAAAAAAAAACAGAAAAAAAACAAGAAAGAGGGCTGCAAAAAGGTCTTCAGCCTCCTCCTCGGCCGGGCTCGGACCGGGTTCGGGCACTGCCGGGAGCAGCGGGAAGCGCCGCCGGGGGGCGGGGTCTGTCCGGAGCGCGCGCCGGGGGCGGGGCCGTGCCCTCAGCGGGGAAAATGGCGGTGAGCGCGATCGCCCCCCACCCCCCCACGCCTCGGTACCTCCGCGTGCAGGAACACGATCTTGTCCCGCGCCGACTCCCGCAGGACGCGCCGCACCCGCAGGTCCGACAGCGTGAAGGCGGCGGTGGGCTCGCCTTGAGTGGCCCCCCCGCCATTTTTCTCCTCCTCCTCCCGCTTCCTCTTCGGCTGCGGGCCCTCCGCCATGGCTCGCGCCCGCCCCCGCACTGCGCACGCGCGGGGCCTCGGCCAGCGCGGATGAACCGCGCCCCCTGGCGTCTCGGAGGCCGCGGCTCCTTCTCCCACAAACGCTCGAACCGGGGATAGACAAAAATACGGAAAACCACCAAAATTTAAAACTTCTGCATTATTGTAGTCGCAACGATTCCGTGCAAAGTCACTGCCTGCCTCATCTTGTCCTGCCCACAGCCCAGCAGGCGCATTGTCAGCTTAGCAGGGGTCCCGGAGCCCTCCAGACAGAATGCCAGCACAGTAGAGAGCTCTCATGACCCCGAGAACCACCCCATATCAGAGCTTAGTGTTTGTGTGATGGATGTCCCTGTCCCCGCTGAGGAGATTTTGGCCACCAGGATGTGGTGGTCTCTGGTCCACTGTCCCTCATGGATGTGGGGAGCTCCCCATCCTTGGCTCCCAGGTCTGGTCTGAGCAGCTCAGGTTTGAGCTCAAGGTCCAATGGGACACGCCAACACCCAGATCCAACAGCGAAGCTCCATGATGTCCATGGGGGCGCATCTGCCTGCTCCCAGCATTACTCCATCCCTTCTGTGGAGCTCCGGCACAGTTCCTGGAGGTCTGCAGAGACAGCAGATGAGCTCCGTTAGCAAACAATTACTCTAAAAATCAACTTGAAATAAATTAGTGGAATCTGGTCCCTTCCCATGGTCCTCATCCCAGCGGACTGACGTTTCCTCAGCATCCCACAGGCTACTCACAGCGCATGACAGTGTCTCTGATCTGCCTGAAGCTCTTGTCCTTCAGCACCATGTAGATGTAATAGATGTTGCGCAGCTCCCTGGGATAATCCTTGCGATCCACGTCCTTCAGCACCGGGATGGTGCGGCCGTTGGCCATGGGAGCCTCAGCCAAGGCCTGGTGCATCTGGTACCTGCACCAGGGGTCCTGCAGGAAGCTGGGGGTGATGAGCATGACCCAGCAGTGGCTGTTCTGCACGGCGTCACAGAGCTCTGTCACCACAGCGCTGCCCGCCACCGCATCCCGCAGCTGCAGGAAGCAGCGGAAGCTCTCGGGCTGGCCCTCCAGGTAGGACACCAGCTCCTCCACCAGCTCCACGTCCCCCTCGCTGTGGCAGATGCAGACGTCATAGCTCTTGTCCCAGCGGGGGCTGTCCGAGGCGCTGATGTCCACTGCTGACACAGGCGACAGCGAGATGGAGCTGGTGGCCAAGCTCGTGCCAGAAGAAGAGCTGGAGCTCTTCGCAGAGGATGAGGAGGAAGGGGAGGAAGAACCAGAGTGGCTGGACTTGAGGCTTTCCACTGAGCTGGGCTTGGGCTTGTGCAGGAGCCGCCTAAACCAACCTGCAGAGTGAGGCCACAGTGAGTTTTGGGGGGCTCAACCCCCTGCACTCACCAAGCACAGCATAATTCAACCTCCACGATGCTCCCAGATGGAAAGGGGATGGGTGGGATCTCACTTTGACCCCCAAAACAATCCTGGTCCCTAAAACCTGAGCTGCCGCCAACACCCGAATGCTGTGGCATCATGAGGAGCAGCTGTGAGTACCCTGGTGTTCTGTTGGGGAGGGGATGCCATGAGGGAGGAAACAAAGCCAGAAGGTTTATTCTGATGCCTTAAGTTTTAGCTTTTCTATTTTTGGGACTCTGTGCTGTTTTAATGTGCAGTTTCATATGAAGGGTTGCTGAGCTCTCTACACAGAGTAGGGAGACAAAACAATTCCATTCTAGCTGGAACCAAGGTCAAATTTTAGAGTGTAAACAACAGTGAAGAAGAGAGAAAGAACAAAGAGGACAGAGCTTCATAACCTGAAGCTGTAATTAGACAATTAACTCCAATCTGCAAATGGACCAGAGCTTATAAAAGTGTGAGGCCTCATGCCCAGGATCCATTTTGGGCCCATTGCTGGATTGCTTGGGTGCAGCCCCAAGGGGTTCCTGCACGGCCCAAGCTGGATCCTTTCAATAAATCCCTTTTTATTCTTTTACTCTGCCCGGTCTCTGTTTCCAGGTCAGCCTTTCTAGGCAACAGTTCCCAGACTCACCAGCCATAGTGGGCAGCACACTGCTCAGCCACCAATTGCCAGCAGGATACCTCTCCTGAGAGCACAAAAGAGGGATAAAAAACTGAGAGCAAGAACTGCTTCATGGCAGGTCTCAGCCCCAGGAGCTCAGCATGGTCTGTTCCAGGGTCCTGCACCTCTGGGGTGCTTCTACAGCCCTAAAATCACCCCCAGCAGGGTTTTCCACATCTGCTTCCCTAAAATGTGCCGGGAGGGAGCATTTACCTGTTACTGGTTCTCTCCACTGGAGATACACACCTGCAGCAAGCGAAGCCAAGAGAGAATGGGGAGGAGAAACCCTCATCCCCATCAGTGGGAAAAGGATCCTGTGAAGGGGAGAAGTGGGAATCAGCTGGGATCACCAGGGATGGACTGGGTGCTGGCAAACCAAAGGCAGTGCAGGTGAAGCCCAGAGCTGTGCACCCTTGGTGCTGCCTGGCCTGGCATTCCAGCCTGCTCCCTGCCAGCTCACACCATCCCATGCCTCACATGGTGTTCCCAGCAAGGTTTAGCGAGCCCACACACTCCCTGCAGACACCCAGGAACAGCAACACAGGAAACAGCTGCTGTTTTCCACTGCTGGCATCACCCCTTCCGAAATGAAACAACCCAAGTCATGCTGAAGCCTTTGTCCTACTCCAGAAATGGCACAGGACTGCAGGAAACGCCAGCAAAACCCCGTCACGCCCACAGAAACCACAATGCCCAAGTGTCAGCACTCAGTGACAGCTAAAAGCTCCAGTGTGACTGGAACAATGAGCATGGACACTGAGCCCTAAACCACGCTCATTGTTCCAGTCACACTGGAGTGCTCCAGTTCTATGAGCAGTAGGGGAGGGATGCTTACCTGGAATGCAGGAATCCAGCACTTGAGCAGGGAAGGGGATGCATCAGCCCCTGGATTTGGCAAAGAAAGATTTTCTGGAATTACCTGGGTGGGAAAGGACAGATAGTTCACTCACAGGATATTCACTCTGTAGCAAATGGTGAGACTGATCCATCCTTGCAGCTTCCACATCCAGGAGCAGTTCCCAGTGAAGCTGCCCTGGGGTGGAAATGAGGGCAGGGGCACCCACCTGCCTCCCCAGGGTCCGAGTAGAGGAGCTCCCCGAACACCCAGGTGCCCCTAGCAGCTCCAGCCCCTACTGGGGAATGTGAAAGCACAGGCAGGGTAAATGGGCTGGGACTGCAGAGACAGGAAGCCAAGGGCCTCCTTCCCACATCCGCCATACGGCATCACTGCCTATGGGTGTCTGAGTGCCCAGCCCTCACCAGCACCCAGAGCTGTTTCCCTCCTGGTTTCCTGACTAAATACAGACAGGACCATGCTTGCCATTCATGCTTATTTTACAAGTTAAATTTACCAAACAAGTAATTTTTCCACCCCAAAATCCCCCCTCTATTTCTCCTTTCTCAGGTCTCATTCCCCTGGTGGTAGCTTTCATCTCCTCCTCATCCTCAACCCCTCCAATGCCTGGTGGCTCCTCCTCCACACGCTGTGAGAGATGAGCTCCAGCTGAGTCCTGGTTCCATCCCCCAGGAATCTGGGGGCTCTCCAGGGCCCACATGCCCGTTCAGCTCCCTGACAGGCTGTTCCTGGCACAGGAGATTGCCCCATCTCTCCCCTGCCTAGGGGCCAATGCTGGGATCTCTGAGGTGGACACTACACCCTCCACCTGCTGCTGCAGTGTGACCATGGCCATGCTGGTGGCCCAGCACAGTGTGGAGGTGATCCAGGAGGTGTCCCACACTCTGTGTGACACCAGGAGGTGGGGGTCTGGGGTGCTGAATGTGTCCCCTCTTCTCTCATCTGAGTCCTAGCGCTGAATAACAGCAAAACACAACCCCAGCATCTCCCATCCGCAAGGTGAATGGGACAACAACCCCCCACACCTCCATGCCTGAAGGGAAGTATTTCCCTCAGGGGAAAGTCCCATGTCCTGTGACTCCCAAAAATATCCTCCCATCCCATTTAACCTCAACAGCCCATGGCTAGCCAAGACACCCTTTCATCAATGCCACCATGAGCCAGCTGTGCCCCAGAGCTGAATGCACCTCCTTGCTCAGCACACTGCTGTTTGCTTCCTCACCCCCAGGGACTTCTGGGTGTCCTGGGAAGGAGGGCTGAAGGTCAGGAGAGCCCTCAACACCCACCAGCACCTGCCAGGCTTTTGGGAACTCCATGCCCACACCACCACTGTGTCCCACAGGTCTTTGAAGAGCTCCTGTAAGACACTGACCGTTCCCTCCATGCAACCACCTGGCTAGGGCTTCCACAGGTATTTCCATGTCTACTCACCCACCACCTTCAGCAAAACAACAGACCAGGCACAGTAGCATAAAAACCTGTGAAATGGGGAGGGCTCCCTGATGGCTCTGACCCCTTGCCATAAACACCTCCCCATCCCAGGATTTCCCTCCCCAGCCAGTCCATCTGTGAGCCCTTGGGCACCTTGGGGGTGCAGGAGCAGGCAGGACACTCCTGCAGAGCCCCCAGGTGCTGAGACCAAGAGGAACCTGGGCAGCCTGTGCCCAAAATCGCAATGATTCCCCCAAGAGACACTGGGCCCCTCCCCAACCCCTACCACCACCTCGGCTACCTTTCTCTCCACCAAGGAGGGGACACCAGTTGGCCCCTTGGTGGCCAAATCCCAAAGGAAAAAGCCCAAGGCCAGGTGGCACTGAGCCCCACAGGGACCCAGGGGCTACCACCAGTCACGGGCCCAGCACCATTCATCCCATTGGGACCCATGCTGCATTAGTCCCAGCCCCGGCACTGCTACCACCACGCCAAAAATCAACTCCCCCACCCAAGAACAGCAGCCAGAGGAGGGCGAGTCACCTGCCTGTGTGAGTCACCCCACCTGGAAACCCCAGAGCCACCCCCGAGAGGGAACCTGAGCGAGGGAGAACCCACAAGCGCTAGACCCCAAGAGGCAGCACCCTCTGGATAGATCTCCACCCTACCTCAGCAATAATATAATCATCATCAAAAGCGTAATTAAGCAGGCACAGCTCTATTCACAGCGTGCCTTGACCCAGAAGCAGCAGCACCACAATGAAACCCCCGCAGCAGGAGTTTCAGCCTCGTCATCACCAGGAGCCTGTGGAATTAAAGACCAGGTGCTGCAAGGTAGGGTGAAACAAAGGTGGCTCTGGTGAGAAAATAAGGTTAATTCTGTCCCTAGGAACACCATGAATGGTTCATTTACGGTGCCAGTACAAAACAGCGCGCAGCTACCCAGAAAACACAGAAGAGTTTTTCTCCTAGAAAGTTCTAAGTAGGTCCGAATTCCGCCACACCAATGCTTCAGGCATCACAGCGGCGGTCCAGGCCCAGGCACCGCATGTACCTCATCGGGCTGGAGAGCGGTGGCGCACACACACGAACCCAGGCGGCGGCAGCTGGCGGAGGAGAAGCCCGTGAGGGGAACACGGAGACACCGCCGGCCCGAGCACAAGAACCCGCCCGGCGCCGCCTCCGGGCCCGCCAACACGCCGCGCATGCGCCCGCGCCTTTTATAGCGCCGTGAGCGCAGCGCCGCGTTCCCACGCCTGGCCCCNCGGGGCGGGCGGGGCGCGGTTACCATGGAGACAGCGGGGGGAGCTGTTGCCATGGCGACGGGGGGCCGCCATAATGGGGGGGTCCCATGGCCGCCGGCCTGAGGGGACGGAACGGCCTGAGGGGAGCGAGGGACAGCGGCGGGGCCGGGGCTGAGCCGGGGGGGCCGGGGAGGCTCTGACAGCGGCGGGCGGCCCGGCTGTGGCTCGCCCCCGCCGCGCCATCGCCCTCTATAAAAGCTCGTTTTTATTGATGTTTCCCCCCGGGAAAGGAGGCTCGGTTTCCTCCCTGCCTGCTGAATCCCTGTGTTGTTGCTTTTCCCGCAGGTTTAGCGAGGAGGGCACTACGGAGAGGACAGGTAAGGGCTCGAGCAACCCCGAAGGTGTGACCCCCCCTCATCCCTGCTTCCATTTCCCTGGAAAGCCAGCGTGGTTCGTGGGAGTCTGGGGGATACAGAGCTCAGCCAGGCTTTGCTGTGTCACTGCTTCTCCTCACTCGTGGAGCCATTGGGAAGCACGTGGAGAATCACAGTGTTGGATACAAACCTCTGGTGTGTTTTGACTCACATCCAAGGAGGCTGAATCCGGTGTTTATGTGGTTTGGTCAGGAGCAGGGCTTGCCCTCAGTCCCATTGTCTCTGGAGCCCGTGTGTTTCTAGGATGGTTTTGGTCCAGCTCCAGTGCAGCTCCCACGTGCGAGGATAGGCTTGGGAATTGGCCAGGGACAGCTCAACTTTTAGCTGAAACAGTGGCTTTTAAACTACCTTATCCCAGCACCTTAAAGCTGGGAATTGAAAAAAGGAGCTGGGAATTACATCCTTGCTTGTGGCAGTTCTCAGCACTCAAAGAAGCTAAAAATAGTGGATGAGCAGAAGGTTTCTACTTGTTTCTTTTAGGTATTTGTGGGGGCTCTTCTGGAGGAGCCCATCATCCAGCATGGAGCTGGCTCACCTTTAGTTGTGGGTTGGGTGCTGAGCATGGAGATGGTGTCAGCAGCGACTTCTCCATGAGGTGGGGGAGAAAATGCTCCATTAATTCCCTGGTTTGGTTCTGCAGGTTGGGCTCTGGTGTTGACTGTGTGGTGTGGTCGTGTTTTGCAGAACTGGAGAGAGGTTTTTGTAAATACACACTCTGTGTGAACCTTGGTTTAACACACATGGTGTTCAGGTGTTTGCTTTTACCTGGGATACTCCTTCATATTTCCAACATTTCTGCAGCTGGATATGTCTGTGTCACACAGGGAGTTGCTGTGGTTGGGTTTATCCAGTTCTGGGCACAGTTTAAAGCTGAAGTCTGGAAGGCTTTAGGATAAATTAAGGGATTTTTGTGGTGTGGAGGGAGAAGGAGCAAACCCACACAGGGAGTCTCTCAGTATCCCTGATAAAAGTGATGGGGACAAGGCTGGGACAGGGAACGGGGCAGCTGAGCCAGGAATCCATGGAGTGTTGTGTTTACAGTCCTCAACTCCCAGGAGTCTAAGGAGCTGGAAAGTTCCCAATGTCTGAAGAAGGCTGGAGAGACACTCCTTATCTTGTAAGTGCCTGTGGCTGCCTCTCCTCCATGGCACCTGTGTTCCCAGGGGGAGCTTGCAGTACCTGCTGTGCTTTTTCCCCGTGGCACTGTCATGCTCTGAGGTAATTTCATTTAATTTTAGCTACCTCAGCTGTGCCAGCACGATTCATCCCCGTGGGGAGCAGAGCTTCTCCCCAAGACTAAAATGCAGAGGTTTCTATTTCTTGGCTGGATCCGCATGAATTCTTTTTAAGAGCGGTAATAACTTTTTTGGAACTAAGCTGTATTTATAATGGGGTTTTTGTTCCTTTATGGCTCTCTGCACTAAATAATAGACTTGAAGATGGAAGGTCATTATATCAGAAAACCTTACAAGGTGAGTATAATTCCAAAAGGTGTTTTTTTCCTAAGTTTAAAATTACTTTTAAAATGTCATTTAGGGGCACTTAAAATGGATTTGATGGTTCCATTCCTGCTGTTAATAGCATGGGAATGTGCAGGGTGAGTGAGATGGGAGCAGTGCTGAGGCAGGTGGAAGCAAACAGGGGAGCTCCTGGGTGGCACTTTACAAACATCCTTGATAGTCAAGGCTCATCTGGTGATTCACAACACAAAGATAATATAGGCTTAAATTAAATCCAGTTTGGAAAGTGAGGAAGGATTTACCTTTAGCTCTGCTGCTGCAGAGGGGCTGAGGGCAGGAGCAGGAGCTCAAACTTCCCTCTGAAATACTCCAGTTATCTGTTATTAGTCCCTGGCTCGTCTAAAGCATCTTTGCACCACTAAATAAAATCTGGCTGGCTTTGTGGAAGCAGCCTGTCCTTCCAGAAAAATCAGCTAATCCAAAAGGAGAGATGGGACCCTCCTGGGAAGGAAAATGAGTAGCTTTTCCACCTTTTATCATGACTGTGCTTGGCTGCATTCACTCAGTGGGGATTTCATGGTGAATCTGACAGATCTGACAGATCCTGTGTTCAGCAGGTCCCCCTGTCTTCCTGAGAGTCACTACTTTGTTTTTTTGGAGATTTAACCCCCTAAAACGGCTCACCATGAGGCCTGACAGGTTGCAGGTGTTCAGGGAGATGAGGCTGCAGAGGTGCATTGTTAGAACAGCACTGAAGTGCTGCTGGGCTCAGTGTGGGTTGGAAAAACACAGGCTACAATGTTCACAAGAGTGTGTGATGGAGGAGCCCTGCCTGGCATACACAGAATGGGGAAAACCAGGAGATTCCTCACTTGCTAAAGGCCTTTGACACTTTTATCCAAAATCTGGGCCCTACAGTAAGGTCCAGTAAGATAAAAAGGTGATTATTTGAAGCGATGAGCAGCACGTGTTCAGTAACGTTTCAGGAGGTGTTCTGATGAAAACCAGCTCTCTGCTGTTACAGTGATTTATTATTGAGCAGCCTGGTGTGGTGGAAAGTGTTCCTGCCCATGGCAGGGGGTGGGACGACACGAGCTCTAAGGTCCTGTCCAACCCAAACCATTCCATAATGCTGTAATTTCATAATGTATGAACTCCTCTGAAGGGGCCAGAAGGTAAAGGCTGCACACTTGGTGTATCTGACAGTGTCACTCTGCCCTGTTCTCATTATCCAGCACTGAAAGGTGGTGGTTTCCCAGATGCCAACACTTGTAGCACAGCTGAGGTGTCCTGCCTGGAGAGACCTGCCCATTGTCACCTGCTCTGCTGCCAGGGAGCAATCACAGCATCTCATCTCTAAAACTAACTCTCAAATCTCTCTGAGATGGCAAAACCTGCAAAAACTCTGTGATTTTGGGTCAGCAGCTCTTCCTCGGCATTTCCTCTGCCCAAAATCCTTTGTCTAACAGAGTTTTTGCTGGACTCTTCATTACAATTGGCAAGGAAAAAGCAGAGGAGGGTGAACAGTTCTGTTCATTTTCATTTCCTTTTCATAGACTTATTTGGGAAAAGCAGAGTGGGAGAGGACTGCGTGCTGGCAGAGCTTTTGTATTTTATGTCACGGGCTGTTGAAAGAGTTCTCAAAGTGCACTTCCTTCCGTGGGCTTTAAGGTCATTTCCCAGTGCTTGCAGACACATGGCGGGCTGGGAAACCCTTCTCTCATCACCAGGGAATGAAATGCTCTCCGTGGCTTTTTGGAGCCAACAAAAATCTCTTTGTCTTCTCTTCCCTCCCACCATTTCCCAAGCAGCAAGTTTGCTGACAGGCCTTGTCAGGAAGGGGGGAGTGCTGCTCCAAGATCCAGGCTCTCTGGGAAAATGAGCAGCTGAGGTGAAACCAAGGGTCTGGCAAAGTGTATTTTGCTGAGGCAACCACACCTGGACAAAACAGCCAAGGATTTCCTGGTAAAAGAGGTTAAGGAGGTGGATGAGACTGTGGGGCAAAGTTCAGTGACAAAAACATGCAGTTCTCAGCCCAGAGGTGATCTTTAACGATAACAAACCTGGGATTTATCCACCTGTGCAAAGCTGGTTCTGTAAAACGTTGTTGTCCAGGTGGTGTTGTCCATGTGCAGTGACTTCACTTGTGGTGATTTGTCTGCTACAGAAACTGGATGGCTTCTACGGTGAGCCTGGGCAAGGAGACATTACTGGAAGATGGAATGCCACCTGCAAAAAAGCCCAGGTAAATTGAATTCTACTCCAGTGAATTTGATCTAACAAGCTGTTTTCTTTGCCTCGCATTGTTCTTTAAGGATTGTGAGCCCTGGTGACCGCAGCTGTTTCGCTTCCTGATCCGAGAACTGTGTGCTGGCTTCTGGCCATGCCCTGGGCCCTCCTGCTGTTTGTGGAACAGACACTTCACACCCGGAGTGTCCTTTTTTGGGGTTTTAACCCTCAGCCAGGGGATAGGGTTGCACTCAAAGCTGTGTTTTACTGTCCTGTCTCTATGGTCCTGTCTACTCACAGTGTCAGGTTGGACACAGTGGTTGTGCTTCTTCACTTGACTTGGATTGGGGTTTCCAGCAGGACAAGGAGTTACTCAAATTAGTATGATTGAACTGCATGTAAAGACTAAATAATTCCCTCTGAGGCTCCCTGTGCTTAGAAGTAGGTGGTCTTACAGTTCTGTGAGTGGGGACCTGACTGGTGGATAATTCTGTCTGTCTGTGGCTGGTGCAGGCTCAAAAGTTTTTGTAAACAAGCAGCTAATTCATCTGGAGGTTTGTCTCTCTCTGATTTATTTGCAAGTCCTGGAGGGCTGCAGGATGGTTCTGTCTGGTCTCGAGGTTGATCGGTGTCCCTGGAATGTGCAGAAAAGACACTGGGAAATTATTTTTTCCTTGCTCAGGGTATCAGGGTAGAAAAAAGTGCATTTATCAACAGGCAACAGAATGCCTCTTTCAGGCATGCAGGACATTAAGACTTGGGTATCTGTTATTATTTTGGATTTCAGTCCCTGTATTTCCAATAGTGTTTTTACACTATCTCATTAGCATGAATACTAATTTATTCCTCACACAAGGCTTGCAGTCCTCAAATTAAACCCTATTTATCAGCAGTAACAGTGAAGCCCTCCTCGAGGAAAGGGTTAATAAGTCTGTTTTCATAGGCAGGAGCTGAGGGAAGGCACAGCTCCATCTGTGTGGTGTTGGTTTCCTCTCTCCTTCTCACTAAATATCACGTGTTTGCAGATAAAGCTCATTTCTTCCACACAAGCTGCTTCCCTGGGCTGCTGCTCCAATCCTGGAAAGCTGCAGCAGGTCCCTGCTGCAGAAAGCGGCTGGACACCAGGAAAGCCAAGGCAAAGCAAGGAGCAGCACATCTGCTTAATAAATGATAAAGGTCACTTTTAAAAGCACTGTGCAGGTGTAAAGCCAGGAAAACAGGGAGGAAGGGAGGAGGAATAAGGAGAGTACAGCCCTGCAGCCCTTTCATGTGACTCTGTATCATCTGGCATATTCCAAAAGATTGGCCTGGAGCGTACTGCTGACATTGCAGGCATCACAGGAAAGGGATTGCTGGTACAGTTGAGGGGGTTCCTCAGCAAACTGGGGCTGGGCCCCTCCAGGGCAGAGCTAGGAGGAAGCTTTCCCTTGCTTTTTTTCTGTGCTGGGATAAATGGAGCTGTTATCTCCAGGCCCCTGTTGTGCACCTTGTTTAAACAAGGTCGTGTTTCTCACCTGCATGGGATCCCATATGGTTTGTCTCAGGACACAGAGTGTGTGTGTGTCTCATTCTCCAGTGCTCACCACACCTTCTCCTGCCTTCCAGGTAACTTTTATTACAAGACTTCCCTCATTCCAGATTTTTAGTGGATTAGCTTTGCTGCAGAAGCACCCCAGGGCATCATTGACTTCCTCAGTAATCATCCTGGTAACAGATATGATTCCCAAAAATGTTGTAATTACAGACTTTGTATTGGGAGCATTTGTGCTGCTGGTCCACGAGCACAAATGCTGCCTGCTGTCTTTTAAGGATTCCAAGCTGCTCCTCTCATGCTCTGTTTATCAGAGAGCCAAATGGATGTTTGATTCAAAATTTAGGCACAGGGTACCTCCCTCTCCCTCAGTCTGCCACCACCCCAGACACTCTTCCATTCATGGTGGTACCAGCTGTGCTCCTTTCTCCTTTTGCAGGAAGCTGTTGCCAAGCCTCAAAACCAAGAAGCCTCGGGAGCTTGTTTTGGTGATTGGGACAGGAATTAGTGCTGCAGTTGCTCCCCAGGTCCCAGCGCTGAAGTCCTGGAAGGGGCTGATTCAGGCCCTCCTGGATGCTGCTATTGACTTTGATCTCCTGGAAGATGAAGAGAGCAAACGGTTCCAGAAGTGTCTTCATGAAGACAAGAACCTGGTTCATGTTGCCCACGACCTTATTCAGAAGCTGTCTCCGGTCAGTGTGCTTGTACCTGCCCTGAGCATAGGATTTGGCTTTTGGAAATAGCCAGATTTGGTTCTCCAGCAATGGTGCCCCCATCCCAACAATTCCTCTATGTACAAGGAACCACAAGTGCAGTTACTGTGTCAGGTCCCCGAGACATAACCCTGCTGTGGACGTGGGGTTTGGGTATTTGACCTGGACCAAGATGATTAAAGGGATGGAGCACCTTCCTGTGAGGAAAGGCTGAGAGAGCTGGGATTGTTAAACCTGGAGAGGAAGGCTTCCGTGGTGACCTAATTGTGGCTTTCCAGTACCTGATGGGACCTGAAAAGAAAGATGGAGAGAGATTGTGGACAAGGGCCTGGAGTGACAGGGCAAGGGGGAATGGCCTCACAGTGCCAGAGGGCAGGGTTAGATGGGATATTGGGAAGAAATTCTTCCTTGAGAGGGTGGTGAGATTGCCCAGAGGAGCTGTGGCTGCCCCATCCCTGGGAGTGTTCCAGGCCAGACTGGGAAGGGTTTGGAGCAACAGGGGATAGTGAAATGTGTCCCTGCCCATGGCACAGAGTGGGATTTAAGGTCCTTCCCAACCCAAAGTAGTCTGGGATTCTGTGATCTATGACTGTGCTGAAGGAAAGCACCCACCCTGCTGCAGCCAGGGCTCTGTGTTTGCCCTGCAAGGATGCAGAGCTTGGCAGGGTATTGGGGAAATGGGGGGAGTTTTTCATGGTGTGAAGGGGCCAAGCTCTGATCTCAGTTGTCTCCCTTCTCAGCGCACAAGCAACGTTCGCTCAACGTTTTTCAAGGACTGTTTATACGAGGTGTTTGATGACCTGGAATCCAAAATGGAAGATTCTGGGAAGCAGCTGCTTCAGTCTGTGCTTCACTTGATGGAAAACGGGGCCCTTGTGTTAACCACAAACTTTGATAACCTGCTGGAGCTGTACGCTGCACACCAGGGGAAGCACCTCGAGTCTCTTGACCTGACTGATGAAAAGAAGGTAAAGGATGATTATTTCTTTTGTTGGGGACTCTGGTGGTGCAGGATGTGCTCTCATGCTGCCTGAGGGCATTGTACTGATTGTAGCGGTTTAACTGGTGGCAGACAAGCTCCAGGCAGAGGCTCTGACTGTTCAGGGCAGCAAGCAGAGGAATGAGGAGGAATGCTTCTTTCTGGAACGCTGCTTTGCTGGCTGCCATCCAGTGGTCAGGAGGAGTCCTTAAGCCTGCTGTTCCTTTGATCTCTGTCCCTGAAACTTCTGGCTTGGCTTTGCTTCCACATAAGGCTCGGGTTGATGTTTCTAACCAATATGGGAAACTCCACGCAAGATGCAAAGCTGAACTTTTTATTTTTTATAAAGTGCTGCAAAGTGCTTTTCTTGATGGGCGTTCAGGGCTGTAGCCTTGGAGGTTCTCCTCTTGCCCTGTGTCCTCTTCCTGCAGTGTCTGGAATGGCTCTTCCTGCTGCACTCTCAGAGCTGCTCTCTTCATGCAAACATCCCTCCTCCTGCCCCAGTCAAGCTGTGAAACTCTGAGCTCTTTGCACCTGCCCACCTTATCTCCATCTTGGATTTTACTGGTGGGGAGCATCTCTTCCTTCTGTTTGCATGTTAAACCCCCCCAGTGTGTGTGTCCTGTGCAGTCCTTGCTCTATTTTCATTCTCATTTCTGTGCTTCACTTTTCCTGCGTGACCTCTTAATCTACGTGGCTGCAAGTACTTACAGTGTTACAAATAAGCATTCTAATTATTGCAAGCTTAAGTGAGCTGAGGTCTGCAGGAATAAACTGAGAGCCTCTGAAGCAGCTGTCTGGAATGGAGGTCAGCTCAGCTGGTGACTCCCTCAGAGCCAGTAGGGGTCACAAAATAGAACTTGGTAGGCTTGAGAAACATGCTGATGTAGGGTTTGTAGTTTTTTCCCCTTTTTCTGGTCAGTCTGCCATTTTGATTCAGCCTCCTCATCACATTCACCAGTCAGCTGAAGTGTTGAGCCAAATGAGCACCACAGGCTGTGGCTGCAGGCCATGGTGTAGAGGCTGATGGAGGAGAGAAGATGAGGAAGAAGCAGCCTCTTTGGAATGCTTCCCCAAAACATTCCATTTAGCAGTGCTGTGGTAGCCAGTGTTGCACTCACCGAGGTTGCTGCGGGTTTGTGCTGTTGTGCAGGTGCTGGAGTGGGCTCAGGAGAAGAGAAAGCTCAGTGTCCTGCACATCCACGGCGTCTACACCAACCCCAGCGGCATCGTCCTGCACCCGGCTGGCTACCAGAACGTGCTGCGCAACACCGAAGTCATGGTGAGCCACCCGGGCCAGGCCCTGTGCATGTACAGCTCCCACCCGGGCCAGGCCCTGTGTCCCTACAGCTCCCACCCGGGCCAGGCCCTGTGTCCCTACAGCTCCCACCCGGGCCAGGCCCTGTGCCCGTACAGCTCTCATCTGGGCCAGGCCCTGTGTCCCTACAGCTCCCACCCAGGCCAGACCTGTGCCCGTACAGCTCCCCCCCAGGCCAGACCTGTGCCCGTACAGCTCCCACCCGGGCCAGGTCCTGTGCCCCTACAGCTCTCATCTGGGCCAGGCCCTGTGCCCGTACAGCTCCCACCCGGGCCAGGTCCTGTGCCCGTACAGCTCTCATCTGCGCCAGCCCTGTGCCCCTACAGCTCCCACCCGGGCCAGGCCCTGTGCCCCTACAGCTCCCACCCAGGCCAGGTAGTGTGCATGTACAGCTCCCACCCGGGCCAGGTAGTGTGCATGTACAGCTCCCACCCGGGCCAGG
>VXBU01006144.1:481432-499333 GCA_013400315.1 Bombycilla garrulus
CCCCAGTGTCCCCAAGTGTCCCCAGTATCCTCCAGTATCCCCAGTGTTCCCAGTATCCCCCCGTTATTCCCCGTTCCCAATTCCCTTCCCCGTGCACGTGGCGCCCCCTGGCGGCGCGCGGCAGCATTTGGCGCGGGGCTGTCCGCGCCGGCCTTTGGCGCATGCGCAGCGTTGGCNTGCGGCCCTGAGGGCATTTGGGAGCCGTTCCCTCTCAAACGCGCACTGTGCTGGGAGGCTGTGGGGACAGCCCTGAGGTAAAGCACGGGCCACCCGAATTACGGGGTCACGCGGACTCCCGGCAGCCACGAGGGAGTTCTGCCCTGCCCAGGTGCCCGAGGGTCACGTCCTCAGCTGCGGGGGTGCAGACCCCCAGGTCACCCCTTTGCCCCGGGCCGTTCCTGTGGGTGCCTTCCCCATCAGGGTATTCCATGACTCGCGTTTTTAGGCGGAAGCTACCTGCGATTAACTCGGCAATAAATCTGGAGGCCGGTTTTGGTTTCGCAGCTTAGATCCCGGCAGGGTCTGACTCGGAATGACGAAAACAAAAAGGATTTTTAATTGTTTGTGTCCCGCGGCTGCAGCAGCACCACTGACATGCGAGGTTGTGACTCCAGCCTGGCCCAGAGGTGCTGGCAGCTCTGCCTGGGAAGAAGAAGAGGTTTGCATCCGGTTGGGAAAGCACGAGTTTTCTTAGCTGGTGGCTTATTTTTTGCCGTGTTTGAGATGCTGGTTTTATTTCTCTGGTGCTTTACAAGAGCTGTTCCTCTAACCCCGAATTCGCTGTCACAGGATGGCTCCATTCCCTGCAGGATGGTTGTGCCCCGCGGGAGGCAGTGTGAGGGCCGGGAATGCTGTTGGCAATCGTGGGGTGTGACTGGAGTTGGAATTCCCGGCGACCCCACTGTTACAGTTCTGCCACGGCCCCGTGTGTTCTCTCTCCGCAGGCTCCACACGTTTCCCGTCTCTCCAGGATGAGAGAGGCTTGGGTCCGGCTCTCCCCCTCTCCCTGTAGTTGATAGTTTGGGAAGCAGAGGTGATGCTGGAGTCGAGATGGCCGACAGCGTGAGAATCTTCCTTCATGACCTCATCAGGGTGAGGCTCTGGGTGCTGGGGCTGTTCCTGGGCGCTCCGGGAACACCCTCCTTGCCATGGCACCAGGGAATTGGAAGGAAAAGGGTCTCCGGGTGTATTTCAGCACTGTTGTGTGGTGTGGCTGTCTCAGCATTTGCTGCTGAACCTCTGAGAGATTTCCTTTGGGTACAAACTAATGAAAAATCTCAATCACGTTAATAACAATATTCTAAAATAACAATTTATAACAACACACAAACTTTTAATATATAACTTGTTTTTAACATATAACATGCTTTGATATATAATGTGTAACATTGTGTGTAATTTAATAATAATAACACCAGTAATGAATGCAAGCACAGCAGCTCTGTCCCAGCAATAAGGTCTGTGTCACCTCACTGCTCCCACCCTGTCTTCCATCATCCAGGGTTAAATACAGGCTAAAAGCCACTCATGCTGTGACACTGAGCAATAGCTCATGCTCTGAAAATGTTTGGAAAACAAACAAAGGTTTGATCAAAGCCCTGTGGCCACAACCTAAAAGCAGGAGTTGTGTCATTTCCCAGTGTTCCTACACCATCGGCTGGAAGAGCTGCCTGGGGCAGGGCCCAGCTCTGCTGTGTCAGACATGAATTTGGCACTGGAATTTATTCGTTTTAGTCAAGAACTACATGAACCCAACCAGGGTGGTGACACTGTCCTGGCTCATCCTTGTGATCTTTATTTTGAAGGGAAATTGTGATGGCAATGGTTATGGGATCACCTGGAGCTGGAAATAATTGAACAGGATCCCAGAGTGGTTTGGGTTGGAAGGGACCTTTAAGTCTTTTTTGCTCCATGTCCCTTCCAGTGTCCCAGGTGACTCCAAGCCCCATCCAGACAGGCCTTGGACACTTCCAGGGATGGGACAGCCACAACCTCTCTGGAGAAGCCAAGTCCTAAGAGGCAGCTCTGCAAATCTTCCAAACATGGAGTGAGGGAAAACTGCTGGGCACTCTCATAGATGTGGCTGGTGGGAGGGAGTTTCTGGGATAAGGACAGATGCTTTTATTTGTGAAGGAATAAGCATCAAACTCAAACCTACAGCCAGACTTTGCACATCCCAAATATTGGTGTAATTCCATTTTCTTGGCCTCAAAGAGCTGGCAGGGGATGAGGGGCTTCCTGCCAGACAAGGCTGGGAGAGATCTGACTCTGATTTTTTGCCAGGGTTTTAAATAGTGCAGATTAGAAGATAAATTACACCTTTGCAGAAAAAAAAAAAATTACTGCTGGTCCTGGAGCTGCTGGAACATGCAGTAATTGAGGTCACTGGGCTAAAGAGGTGGTGTTGCTGCTCCAGCTGAGCCTGGCAGCCAGGGAGCGAGGTCAGCCATGGCCCCAGAAGGGTTGGGGTCAGCCCCAGCCCATGGCTGCTCTCTGCTGATGCCCACAGGGAATTAAGGACTCCATCTGGGGCATCTGCACCATCTCCAAGCTGGACGCCCGCATCCAGCAGAAAAGGGAAGAGCAGAGGCGCAGGAGAGCCAACAGCGCGCTGGCCCAGAGGAGGTTTCACATGGAAGAGAAGAAGCAAGAGAAGTGAGTATGGGGCGTGGCTGCTCAGAAATGGGGTAATTCCCTTCTCCTCTGGCAGCCAGAGCCAATGAATGGGAAACACGTGGCATGAAACTCCTTTTTGCACTCTGGGATGGAGCTGGAGCTGTACTGGGAGATAAGGAGTCCGACCTTTTATGTTGTTTGAAAATCATTACCACTGAAAGAGCATGGATTTATGGCTTTCTTTTCCTCCTGAATCCTCGTGCTAGCTCAGATCCGTTGTTGTTGCTGGTAATTGTGGGGTCAGGGAAGAAACGGCACCTTGGATCCCATGTCCACGTCCAGGCAGATCCAGTGTCTCTTTTCCTCAGCCCTTCTGTGTTTTGTGGAAGCTGGAGCTGCAGAACCTCAGTGGTTCTGGAAATGCCAAAATTTTCCCCATGTGGAAGCAGACAGCATCTGTTCCCATGTCTGACTCCCAGGATGTTTCTGCTGCCCTGATGGCACTGGGCTGGCACCTCACACAGTGGTTTTGGGCACTAATGCACATTCTGAGACATTTTTACCAATTATCATGGCTGGCTGGGTGGGAGGCTGGCTGAAGGGTGAAAAAAAAGTCTCCCATGATCCCAGTACTCCTCAGGGGTCTCTGCAGCTCCACATCTCGGCTGCCTCTGAAGAAAAGTATAGCTTTTTTGTTTTGTTTATATAAATAAACAGCTGAATTTTGCTGGTTTCTTTATAGCAAAACCACTCTGGTGTCAAGAGCTGACTGGGAAGGGGGTGCAGAGTCCCACAGAGCTGCTCTTGCATGTCCAGAGACACCAAAACCACCCCAAGCTGAAACAGCCTCTTTCAAGACAAAAAAAACGCCAAAAATTTCCTAAATTTATTGTGGCAAGAGTTTGGAGAGAACAAAGCCCGAGATCTCCAATACATGCTTAGAAATTTGGAAGAGAGCTTTTATTTTCTTCTGTTTCAGTGCAGATTTTGGGAATTGATAAAGATTGAAAGACTCTCCCTGATGTAAGTCCTGTGGAGACTGCACTGGCTGAGGCATTGGTGTGAGTCTGTGCAGGGATTCCTGCCAGGATTTCTGTGTTTGGGTAAAATCAGCTGCACAATTGGTGTTGAGCTGGTTCTTGGTGACTTTTCCAAGGTGTCCAGTAGGTGGGGTAGAAGCAGTTGGCACTTGTGAGGGGACATTTGTTCAGGTGCTGGGACATTAACACCCCTCTCTCCTCAGTGAACCCCGGATTGTGAGCCGGATATTTCAGTGTTGTGCCTGGAATGGAGGTGTCTTCTGGGTATGTGGAGATTTTTCTTATTTATTCTGGTTTTTGTTTTAAAACTCCTGTGAAAACCTATGTCCTGCTCCAGCCCTCATCGGCTGTGAGTGAGGAGCCGTCAGCATGGCAGCAGGAATTGCTGGAACCACCACATTCCCATCCCAGTGCTGTATTTTAAGGGATTCACTATGGGATACAGGACCAGACTTACTCAAGAGACCCCCCACATGGAACCCAAGCTCCTTTTCCAAGTCTTTGAGACTGCTCTCCACCTGAATATTCAATTCCTGCATTGCTGTAGCCTGGGATACAGTTTTTCCAATTGGATATTGACATCTTAAATACATTTCCTCAGCTCTGACTTGCTATGCCTGGTTCATAAGGCTGACTCTTAATGGAGCCAACACTTCATAAATCAAATAACCAAATAAAGGGCTTCATTTTCTCATTACACTGGTAGAGAGCTCAAGGGATTGGCATGGAAATGTTAGTGTTCAGCTGCAGGTTGTGGCTCTATTTAAACAGAAATCCTTGCTTCTCTGTATTTGTGGCTCACTGGGGGAGGAGAGGCACATGTGCCTTTGGATCTGTAGCCACAGGAGCTCAGAATGCCCGTGCAGTGCCTCACTGAGAGCCCTTGTTTGTTTTTCCCTGCAGCTTAGTCTCTTCTTGTTCTACCGAGTGTTCATCCCCGTCCTGCAGTCGGTCACGGCGCAGATCATCGGTGGGTGCCTTTCCCCTTGGGGTGTTCCAGGGTGCTCAGCAGTCCCTGGCATGAGTTCAGGGTTCCATTGAGCTGTTCCTCACACCTCTGTCTCCTCGTGTTGTTTTCCTCTTCTTCCAGTACCAACCAATCCCATCATTAATTGTCCCGTAGAAAACCAGGGGTGGATCACCCTGTTGACAGCCTGGGACAGCCTGTGCTACAGTCTGTGCATGTCAGGGATCCAGCCTGGGTCCATGCCACTTCAAACACATTTATCTCTGTGGTTTTGCATTTAAATAAAAATCAAGGGGGTGGACATGTGCTTTTAAAGACAGTTAGAGAATTAGAGTCGGGAGAATCTCCCTGATGGCTGTGCCAGGAAGCATTTGGGGGTTCCTACACCACTTCCTCACCTGTCTCTCTTCTGAAGGTGACCCTTCCTTACATGGTGATGTCTGGTCCTGGCTGGAGTTCATCCTCACCTCCATTTTCAGCGCTCTCTGGGTCCTGCCCCTCTTTGTGCTCAGCAAGGTGGTCAATGCCATCTGGTTTCAGGTAGGTGACAGGAACCTGGGCCCTGCCTTGAGCAAATGGGGGAAGTTTCCTCACTGGGTGGAGCTTGATCAGGTGGTGTGAGGGCACAAGATTAAATCTCACCCCAGAACAGGCTCTGAGCATATTCCTGATGGGCAAAGCATTTGGGAGCATAGTGCTGGGATTCATTGCCCTGAAGCCCCTTTCTGTTGCCTAGAAAGGCTGACCTGGAAACAGAGACTGGGCAGAGTAAAAGAATAAAAAGGGATTTATTGAAAGGATCCAGCTTGTGCCATGCAGGAACCCCTTGGGGCTGCACCCAAGCAATCCAGCAATGGGCCCAAAATGGATCCTGGGCACGAGGCCTCACACTTTTATAAGCTCTGGTCCATTTGCACATTGGAGTTAATTGTCCAGTTACAGCTTCAGGTTATGAAGCTCCATCCTCTTTGTTCTTTTTCCTTCTTCACTGTTGTTTACACTCTTGGGCTTAAAATTTGACCTTGGTTCCAGCTAGAAAGGAATTGTTTTGTCTCCCTGCCCTGTGAAGAGAGCTCACCAACCCTTAATATGAAACCCAGAACTGCACATTAAAACAGCACAGAGTCCCAAAAATAGAAAAGCTAAAACTGAAGGCATCACCCCTATTGCCCTGGAGCTCCATTGCCTCAGGCCCCTGTCTCTGCTGCAGGACATCGCGGATCTGGCGTTCGAAGTGTCGGGCAGGAAGCCTCACCCCTTCCCCAGCGTCAGCAAAATCATCGCTGACATGCTCTTCAACCTCCTGCTGCAGGCGCTTTTCCTCATCCAGGTGAGACAAACAGCCACCCCAGCAGCTCAGATGCTGCCCTCCCCCAAATCCTGAGCATCCCTCTCTCAATCTGCTCCTTTGCTGTGCCAGGGAATGATCGTGAGCCTGTTCCCCATCGACCTCATTGGGCAGCTGATCAGCCTCCTGCACATGTCACTGCTCTACTCGCTCTACTGCTTCGAGTACCGCTGGTTTAACAAAGGTGAGCGAGGCTCCCTGCCTGGACAGGGGGAACTGACCTGCTCTGAGTGTTTCTCTGCTGAAGGAGCATCCAACTGGAGTGTCACAGGCTGATCCTCCAGCAGGTTTTGTATGAAATGAAGGGTAAATGTGAGCCAGCAGTGTGCTCAGGTGGTAAGAAGGCCAGCGATACCTGGCCTGTACCAGCCCCAGTGTGGCCACAGCTCCAGGGCATTGGCCATGTCCCTGTGCTGGGCACTGGTGCGGCCTCATGTGCTGTGTGCAGTTCTGGGCCCTTCATGACAAGGACATTGAGGGGCTGGAGCAGGTCCAGAGATGGGTACAGAGCTTGGTGAGGGTCTGGAGCACCAGGAGCAGCTGGGGGAGCTCAGCCTGGAGAAAAGAAGCTCAGGGGGGACCTTCTGGCTCTGCAAAACTCCCTGAGAGGAGGGGACAGCCAGATGGGGGTCGGGCTCTGCTCCCACGTAAAAAGTGACAGGATGAGAGGACGTGGCTTCAAGCTGTGCCAAGGAGGTTCAGGTTGGACATCAGGAAGAATTTCTTCACTGAAAGGGTGGTCAGGCATTGGAAGGGGCTGCCCAGGGAGGTGGTGTAGTTCCCATCCCTGGAGCTGTTCAGGAGATGGTTGGACATGGCACTCAGTGCTCTGC
The DNA here is from genome assembly GCA_013400315.1 of Bombycilla garrulus. Taxonomy (NCBI): domain Eukaryota; kingdom Metazoa; phylum Chordata; class Aves; order Passeriformes; family Bombycillidae; genus Bombycilla; species Bombycilla garrulus. Next base: position 488,237 of record VXBU01006144.1, read on the forward strand.
TCTATTGACAAGGTGGGGATCACTCAAAGGAGGTGACTGGAGGACTTTTCCAGCCTGAAAGTTCTGTGATTGTGTAGTGAGAGTGTCTCCTCCCCATGGGTTCATTTCCACGGGATTTTCCTCTTGGCAGGAATCGAAATGCACCAACGGTTGTCCAACATCGAGAGGAACTGGCCCTACTACTTTGGTTTTGGCTTGCCTCTGGCATTTCTCACGGCCATGCAGTCCTCCTACATTATCAGGTGGGAAAGCCATCCTGGCCCCTCCTCATCCTGACACCCACCGAGTGCCCCTTATTTCACTCCATCGTATTTTTCCCTTGCAGCGGTTGCCTCTTTTCCATCCTTTTCCCTCTCTTCATCATCAGCGCCAACGAAGCCAGGACCCCCGGCAAAACCTAGTGAGTATGGTTCATTGCCAGCCCTGATCCCTGTCCAACATCCCCAGGCTCCCCCAGCCCTTGCGGGGGCGCTCCGGCACCGGGAGCTCATGGACTCTCTTCCCTTTCAGCCACTTCCAGCTCCGTCTCTTCTCCTTGGTGGTTTTCCTCAGCAACAGACTCTTTCACAAGACCGTTTACCTTCAGTCCGCCCTGGGCGGTGCTTCCTCCTCCCCCTCCTCCTCCTCCTCCTCTTCGCCCTCTCCTGCCAAACACGCGGCGGCTCCGGGGCACTGAGCTGCTCCGGGGAGGGGGGGACACCACGGGCGTCTCTGCCCGATCTCCAGGGACGGCCAGCACCCAGCCTGACCAGGTGTCACTGTCAGATCCGCGTCTCCCCCTGGAAAATTTTTTTGGGGAAAAAATCTGGGTTTTTAACACCTTTGTGAGTTTCCAGGAGCCGGGTTGTGCCCTGCGCTTGTTTTATAGTGGACTCTTTTGTACGCCTTTCCCGTGCCATGTCCCTGCCCGGGCCCGTGGGTCGGAACCCCGTGTGCCCGTCCTGCCGTTGTGTCCCTCCCGTGTGTCCGCCGTGTCCCCCGTCCCCCTCCCGCTCCCTCCATCTCCCCTAACTCAGGTCGTGAGGGGGTGGGCATCTCCGGGAGCTCCCGCTGCCGTCGAGCACAGCGTCCCCCTCCCGTGCATGTACCCTTTCTGTCGGGTCGGGGAAGGAACCGGTGACGTTCGAACCCCTTTGGATATTTCGGGCCGGTTTATCAACTTTTCTCTAGTATTTTCACACTGAAACATTAAATGGAGAACCCACGATTCCCAGCCGTCCCGCCCCTGCCGCTGTCATTGATCCGGGCGGGGTCCCCGGGCCGGCCCCCCCTCCGCGCCCCGCAGTGGTTCCGCCGGGGGTCCCCGGGCCGGCCCCCCCTCCGCGCCCCGCANCGCGGGCTGGCGGCGGCGGCGGCAGGGCGGCTGCGCGGGGCGGATGGACGGGGCGGCGGGGCCGCGGTGAGGGACGGGACCGGGAGCGGGACCGACCGGCGCTGGGGATCCTCGGGCCTGGGGGCGGAGGGGTGGCCGGGCTGGGCGGGGCCGGGGTGTGTGCAGTGAGGGAGCTGAGGGGTCATGGGGTGCGCGGGCCTTGGGCTGCCCAGGCGTGAGGGGAGAGGGAACCCGAGGGGCTGAGGGGTCCGCGGGCGTGTGGGCTCCGAGCCTGCGGCTGATCAGGGGCTGCAGCCCGGGGGTGCCCCGGGCGCGTGGGGGGGCAGCACGGGGGTCGGGAGTGCCCTGTGTCACTGGGAGTTCCTGCGGGTGAAGGGTTCCCCCCGAGGACATCGCGCACTGTGCTTCATGATCACCACTCGTGCCCGAAGGCGTTGCACTGTGCTCCATGATCCCAGGGGATCCAGGAGATAACCAGCACACGGTATTTCTATACCGGGCAGTGCCCAGTGTGCACCAGTCGGAGTCACTTTTGGGGACAGGAAGGCTTTTCCAGGCCCAGTTTGTTTGGGTTTTAGATCTCAGCCTGTCCCAGTGCATCCTCCCTGATGTAGCTCAGAGACCTGAACTGCACATTTATGCAGCCGTGCTGGGACTGAGCCTGCCAAGAGCAGCAGGAAGGGTTTTCCTGGCTGATTGAGCAAGAATGATTTGAAGAAATCTGAGTGCTTTCAAGGTAGAAAGATGTTAGAGCTGTGATTCTTCAGTAAGAGTTTCACTTCCTTGGTGTGCAACCCCAGGATTTCTGTGGCTTTTCCTCCCCTCATGGAGATTGAATTAAACAGCCATATTGTCTGGTGTGAGCAAAATCGATTTACTGTCCTGGGATATATATATATATATTTGACATAAGAAATCCAAAGCAGGAATAACCAGGAGCTATTCAGATCTCCTGTGTGTGAGCAAAAGCACCCATTTCTTGCTTTCTCTGTGGATTATATTTTTTGTGCATTGCTTGCAGGTGATGGTTAAACTGCAGAGAGCATCCTGAGGGAAGGCAGGGGTTTTGCTCGAGCTTACACTGGGGTTTTGTTCTGTGCACAGAGAAACAGGCACGTCCTCTGCCCCGGAGAAGTTCTGGGCTCTGTAAAGGAAGGAAAACCAGCCAGGATTTGGGGTCACAGTTCAGGTCAGGACAGGAGGTGAGGGGTTTGCGGGGGGAGGCTGGGCCAGAGTTGGGGATTTAAAGTCTAAAGGCCCATGAAGGCATTAAAGACAATCTGAGTCACTCTTTGATATCTTCCTGGTTGTGTCCAGGCATTCAGGGATTCTCAGGCCCTGCGTTTGATGTGAAAATGACCAAGCTGGGCTTTCTCCGGCTCTCCTATGAGAAGCAGGACACGCTGCTCAAGCTCCTCATCCTGTCCATGGCAGCTGTCCTGTGTAAGTGTGTGCCCTCGGGGATGGCTCCTGGTGCAGGAAAACCGGGGGTACCTCGTGAGCTCTGCGTGTTCACTCTGCCCCTTCTCTGTGTTCACAGCTTTCTCCACAAGACTTTTTTCCGTCTTAAGATTTGAAAGTGTCATCCATGAGTTTGACCCGTAAGTGTCATCCTCTCATCACATTTCCTGGGGGCCTGCTGGGCTTTTCCTCTTCTGGAGCAGATGGAATTCAGGTGATAGTGCCAGGCTCACATTAATCCCCACTGAGGATGTGAGATTTGGAGGGCGTGTTTTAGCACAGCTTGGTTTTCTTCTTCCCCACCCAAATTTACTTGGTACCCAGGGCTCTTCCTGCAACCCAGATCCAAGAATCACCTGCCATTGCAGGAGAGAGAGCCCCTGGCACAATTTGTGTCAGTGTCCCAAGCTTGTTGCTGATTGAATCAGTCCCAAGGGACACTGTCACCTTTGTAAATGCACTATTAGGCCCACTGGGAGGAGGAATGAACCTTTGCAGCTGAGCTTTGGGGCAGTTGAGGCAAACCAGGCCAGTTCCCTGTGTGTGGAACACACAGGAGCAGCCCCCACAGTGCTGTCACACCTTGTCACCCTTACAGGTATTTCAACTACCGCACCACGCGCTTCCTGGCTGAGGAGGGCTTCTACAAATTCCACAACTGGTTTGATGACCGAGCGTGGTACCCCCTGGGCAGGATCATCGGGGGAACCATTTACCCAGGTAAAGCTTTTGCCAAGCTGAAATGCACCTGTGCAAGGGAGAATCGGGAGAGGAGTGGGGACTGTCGCTATAGGACACGAAAGAACATAGACACACATTGTAGTTTAGGTGATCAGAAGAGACTTTATTTTTTCTACTCTAGTATTTATAGTTTTCCAAAAGTGACAGTGGATTGGACGGTGGCAGTGTCACCTCTCCAAAGACACTGCACAGACTAACAGTCTATCAGTTTTTCTCCTCTTCTATGAAGGAATGCAAAAACAGTGCGCTATTTACAGAAAGTGTGTGAGAAGGTTTTTCACAAATATGTAAATATCAGAAGGCTTAGAAAGTCTTACAAAAATCAGGGTGACAGGGGACTGCATCCACAAGTGTCAGCTGGAGCAGAGGACAGCTTGGGGGTGCATCCTGGGCAGCAGCTCCCTCCTGGCAAGTCTTTGGAGCACCCTGCTAACGGTGTCATTTCCATCCCCAGGCCTGATGATCACATCCGCAGCGATTTACCACGTGCTGCACTTCTTCCACATCACCATTGACATCCGTAACGTCTGCGTGTTCCTGGCTCCCCTCTTCTCCTCCTTCACCACTATCGTGACTTACCACCTCACCAAAGAGCTCAAGGTATGTGCCAGCAGGGTGTGCCCCACAGCCTTTGGCTTTCCAGAGGAGCAGGAGCTGTTTTCCCTTTGGGTCAGAGGTTTGGGGGTGACCACCACACTTCTCAAAACCGTGACCTTCTGGCAAGTGGGAGATCTGATTGAGAACTTTATTTCCACACTCAGTTTTTATTTCTTTGAGTAATAAAACTCCTAAACCCCACTGTCTTTTCCCTGCTGTTTTTCCCAGGATGCAGGGGCGGGACTCCTCGCTGCTGCCATGATTGCTGTTGTGCCTGGGTACATCTCTCGATCGGTTGCTGGCTCCTACGATAATGAAGGTGAGTTTGTGACCTTCAGGGAAATGTTTAAGGGCTGTTGAGTCCTGGAAAGAGGTGCTGGAAGAGGCTGCAGGGCACAGTAGAGGCTCTGTCCTTTCCCAGTGATCCCTGCTGGGTTTGTGCTGTACAAACCTGACCCATCAGAGATCAGAGGTGGTTCTTGGCCATGCCATGGAGTAGAGGGAGTGTTTCCCAGCTCTGCAGCGAGTTTACTCCAGTATCCTTGTTTGCCAGTCTAAAAGGGTTTTGTCAGCTCCCTAAACTCTGCGTGGAACTGGAACTACTGTGTGGTTCCTCTGTGCTTTAATTCCTGTTCCAGCAGTGACGTTGGGACTGGCAAGGGCAGCAATCTCACTGCCAGTGCCTGGGGCAGAGGAGGATCCAGGTTCCTTTGCTGTACTTGGGCTTTTGGGGGCTGTGTAGGAGTTCTTCCAGCTGCTGTGACTGGAAGAGGCCACGTGAGCTGTTAGACACAAACTCCACAGTGTTTCTGTCTGGAAACCGGATATCAAACACTTTTCTCAGGCCTGGCTCTTTGTGTGATGGAGCAGCAAAAGCATTCACTGATGGAAAAAAAGCATTTACTAATCTGTTTTTAATGGCTTGAGTGCTCTGCCTTGCCTTGGGATGACATTAACAGCTCCGGGTCCTTCCGCAGGTATCGCCATATTCTGCATGCTCTTGACCTACTACATGTGGATCAAGGCTGTCAAAACTGGCTCCATCTATTGGGCAGCCATGTGTGCCCTCGCCTATTTCTACATGGTGAGTGTCCCTTGTCCCAGCCCTGGGGTAAACCTGACTCTGAGATCCCTCAGGATGCACTCATGGTGTGCTGTTCTGTGTCCATGTGTCCAGAGAGCTAGAACCTCTATGGAGGTGGAAATAGAATGGGTCCTTTTTTCCCAAAACTAGTGAGTTTTGTGTGAGGTGGTCTTAGTAGTGTTGAGAAATCCGTGGTTTTGGCAGCTGGGGTGTGGAGGATGCCCTAAGATAGAGGAGATCCCAGCTGGTATTGCTACTGTGTGAAAATCCTGCCTGTGATCCCAGGAAAGCTAAAGCTCTGTGTTTCACCTGAGCTCTGCAGCTGTTCACTCCTGGAACTCGTGGGGTGTGTCTGGTTTGTGTCCTGGCAGGTCTCTTCGTGGGGTGGCTACGTCTTCCTGATCAACCTCATCCCCCTGCATGTCCTGGTGCTGATGCTCACCGGGCGCTTCTCCCACAGGATCTACGTAGCCTATTGCACAGTCTACTGCTTGGGAACCATCCTCTCCATGCAGATCTCCTTTGTTGGCTTCCAGGTGGGCCCCAGGAGGGTTTGCAGACTCAGGGATGGGTTCTAACAGAACAACAGCATGCTGGCACCTGGTTTGACTTCTTGCCTTCATCACTGAGGTTTTAAGTGGGTGCTGAGCCCTTGTTCCAGCTTCCATTATGCTGATTCCTTGCCACCTTTGGCAAAATGAGCCATTGCCTCTGCTGGATGGCTTTCAAGGCTACCAATAACCTTCCCAGCACCAGTTGCGTTTCATAAAAATATCTTTGGTTTTGGTGAAGGAGCCACTCATGCCATCTGTGTCTTGATATGGCAGCAGACAGGCCTGCCTGGCTTATGTTTTCAAGAGAATCTAGTTATTCATTTTCCATATGGATCTTTATCAGAATCAAAGCGGATGTAGGAAAAGGATTTGTGCCAGTCATGGGGAGGGAACGTTTGAACTTTTTTCTGTGACTGGCTGAGATTGTGCTGAGCAATGATTCGTGAAAAAAGCCTGAAAAAACAGCTCCTGTTTGTCTGTGTATCTCACCACTCTTTGCCCCACTCCCAGCCTGTCCTCTCCTCGGAGCACATGGCTGCCCTTGGAGTTTTTGGCCTGTGCCAGATCCATGCCTTTGTGGACTACCTCCGGAGCAAGCTGAACCCACAGCAGTTTGAAATCCTCTTCAGGAGCGTCATTTCCCTCGTGGGCTTCGTCCTCCTCTCCGTCGGGGCCGTGCTGATGCTCACAGGTAGCCCGAGGCCATTACAGGGGTGTTTCACCCTCTTTCCTTGCTTCTGAAGGCATGGAATTTGTCCATCTCAGCTCTGTGTTACTGTGGTGTCAGTGCCTGTGAGTCCCCTGAAAGCGGGAGGTTGAGACCTGCCTGAATTATGCATTAGCAAGGAATATTTAAGAGCAGCTGTAAGATAGGAGGGGCAGAGACTCTGGGGACACCAGGCTGGTGCTGCAGATACTGATTGTTACTCTGTAGTAGCAAAAAGATGCTAAAAATAGAGTTTGGCCTGGGAGGAGTTTAATTTTAAAGTGAAACTGCATTGTATTGCTTTTTTAAAAGGGCAGGTTTGAGTAATAGAAATTCTGAACAAAGTTTGGGATCACTCATTCAGCCTCACATGTGCTTTCCTGGGAGGGTGCATGTCAACACTGCCCGTTACTCTGCTGGATCCAAAGAGGATTTGTTTTCTCCACTTTCCCAGGGAAAATCTCCCCGTGGACGGGGCGTTTCTATTCCCTGCTGGACCCTTCCTATGCCAAGAACAACATCCCCATCATTGCCTCTGTCTCTGAGCACCAGCCCACCACTTGGTCCTCCTACTACTTCGACCTGCAGCTCCTTGTTTTCATGTTCCCAGGTGAGTCGCCAGCCCTGAGTCAGTCACCAGAGGGTTTTCCTGCCTCTTGTGGCTGTGCTGAGCCTGCTGGGGAGCGCTGCATCCCTCTGTGTCCTTCTGTGTCCCTCAGTGCCTGGTTTTATTTTATCTCTGGGCTGAATCTGAGGCCTTTTTCTGCCCCCTCACAGTTGGTCTCTACTACTGCTTCAGCAACCTGTCGGATGCCCGGATCTTCATCATCATGTACGGCGTGACCAGCATGTACTTCTCAGCTGTCATGGTGAGGGCTGCGGGCACCAGCGCCGCCACTGAGTGCTCATAACAATTTCATTTGTTTTTCTGAGCTTAGTGATGATTCTTTCGCCCTGAGGGCTTTTCTCTCTTCCGTAAATGTGGTTTTGTTTCACCCTCTCTGCAATGAGGGATGGTGAAGTTGCAAAACTCAGTGGTTTGGATGTTACTTGTGTCCCTGTGGCCTGATCAGTGTTCCTGGTCTCCCAGAGCCAAGCTCCCAGGGCAATCTCAAACAAATTCTCTTGGATTTCAAGCAGGGACTGGTGACAAACAATTCCTGATGAGCTCATTTCCACTCTTCCTGTGGCACCCTGATCACTAAATGTGGTTGAGTTCTGGTGTGGAGGCAGTTACCAATCCTTGCTTCCAGCTAAGATTGCTGAAGTGACCTCAGTTTCCCATGTGGGCCAATTTTGGGCACTTGAGGGAATTTCCCTTGAGGGTGTCTGAGATGGTGACAGCTTCCCACTAAAAAATCAGCCACAGGTTTATCCCGAGGCTGACATTTCCACTGAATAATCCACTGAATTTGAGGTGCTGGATTAGGAATGGCATCCAGTTCCCTCTTCTCTTGGATTTGTGCTGGATTTCTTCTCCATCAGTTCTGCTGTTGCCACAGGTGCGTCTCATGCTGGTGCTGGCTCCCGTGATGTGCATCCTGTCCGGCATCGGGGTCTCTCAGGTGTTGTCCACCTACATGAAGAACCTGGACATCAGCCGGCCAGACAAGAAGAGCAAAAAGCAGCAAGACTCCACCTACCCCATTAAAAATGAGGTGAGCACCAGGCCGGCTCAGGAAGACACCTGGTCCTGATGGGCTGAGTGTGGGAGGCTGATGGCCCCGTCCCTCCAGTGCTGAGACCCTGGGTTGTNTTGGACCCCAACACCACCCACTGAGGTGCTGAAGCACAGCCTGTGTTTGGTGCAGGATGCCAAGGTGATGTCCTGGTGGGATTACGGCTACCAGATCACTGCCATGGCCAACCGGACCATCCTGGTGGACAACAACACCTGGAACAACACGCACATTTCCCGCGTCGGCCAGGTGGGTCTCTCCCTGCCTCCCTCCCTGCCTCCCTCCCTNTTTTGTTTCACCCTCTCTGCAATGAGGGATGGTGAAGTTGCAAAACTCAGTGGTTTGGATGTTACTTGTGTCCCTGTGGCCTGATCAGTGTTCCTGGTCTCCCAGAGCCAAGCTCCCAGGGCAATCTCAAACAAATTCTCTTGGATTTCAAGCAGGGACTGGTGACAAACAATTCCTGATGAGCTCATTTCCACTCTTCCTGTGGCACCCTGATCACTAAATGTGGTTGAGTTCTGGTGTGGAGGCAGTTACCAATCCTTGCTTCCAGCTAAGATTGCTGAAGTGACCTCAGTTTCCCATGTGGGCCAATTTTGGGCACTTGAGGGAATTTCCCTTGAGGGTGTCTGAGATGGTGACAGCTTCCCACTAAAAAATCAGCCACAGGTTTATCCCGAGGCTGATATTTCCACTGAATAATCCACTGAATTTGAGGTGCTGGATTAGGAATGGCATCCAGTTCCCTCTTCTCTTGGATTTGTGCTGGATTTCTTCTCCATCAGTTCTGCTGTTGCCACAGGTGCGTCTCATGCTGGTGCTGGCTCCCGTGATGTGCATCCTGTCCGGCATCGGGGTCTCTCAGGTGTTGTCCACCTACATGAAGAACCTGGACATCAGCCGGCCAGACAAGAAGAGCAAAAAGCAGCAAGACTCCACCTACCCCATTAAAAATGAGGTGAGCACCAGGCCGGCTCAGGAAGACACCTGGTCCTGATGGGCTGAGTGTGGGAGGCTGATGGCCCCGTCCCTCCAGTGCTGAGACCCTGGGTTGTTCCCACAGGTTGCCAGCGGCATGATCCTGGTCATGGCATTCTTCCTGATCACCTACACCTTTCACTCCACCTGGGTGACCAGCGAAGCCTATTCCTCCCCCTCCATTGTTCTCTCAGCCCGTGGTGGGGACGGCAGCAGAATCATCTTCGATGACTTTCGAGAAGCTTATTACTGGCTGCGGCACAACACGCCAGAGGTACAGGGGGGGCTTGGGGTATGGGGGGCTGGGGCCTTGGACCCCAACACCACCCACTGAGGTGCTGAAGCACAGCCTGTGTTTGGTGCAGGATGCCAAGGTGATGTCCTGGTGGGATTACGGCTACCAGATCACTGCCATGGCCAACCGGACCATCCTGGTGGACAACAACACCTGGAACAACACGCACATTTCCCGCGTCGGCCAGGTGGGTCTCTCCCTGCCTCCCTCCCTGCCTCCCTCCCTCCCTTGGCCAGCCTTTCTGGGCACCTCGTCAGCACTGGCTGACCCCATGTCTGTCTCAGGCCATGGCATCGACAGAGGAGAAAGCCTACGAGATCATGAGGGAGCTGGACGTCAGCTACGTGCTGGTCATCTTCGGCGGCCTCACTGGGTACTCATCGGACGGTAAGACCCCTCTGTGAGCCACGTCACACCCAGACAGGGGTGCTGGTGGCAGAGTCCCACCTCCAGCTGGGGCAGCACAGTGAAAATGGGGCTGGAATGCTCCTCTCTGGAGCTGCACGTGCCTTTGGAGCTCTCCTCAACTCAACCTTGCTTTTGGCCCCCCCCACATCACCTCAACCCTGCTTCCTGGCCCCCCAGCTCAACTTGACTCCTGGTTCTTTTACCTCATCACAACTTCTTGTTCTTGCACCCTAATTCGACCCCTTGCTTTTGATCCCCAAATCCACTCCTGCCCTCATTCTTTTCCCCCAACTCTGTGCCTTCCAGACATCAATAAGTTCCTGTGGATGGTGCGGATCGGGGGCAGCACGGACACAGGGCGCCACATCAAGGAGCACGACTACTACACCCCCACCGGGGAGTTCCGGGTGGACCGCGAGGGCTCCCCGGTGCTGCTCAACTGCCTCATGTACAAGATGTGCTACTACCGCTTTGGCCAGGTCTACACTGAGGCCAGTGAGTCCCTGAGTCACCCCCGGGGTGTCACCCTACTTTGGGGCGGCCCCACTGTGCCCTGACATCCGTGGGGCGCGATGCAGCAGCACTGCCTGTCCTTTGTCCTCTCCCAGAGCGACCGCCAGGCTACGACCGGGTGAGGAACGCAGAAATTGGCAACAAGGACTTTGAGCTGGACGTGCTGGAGGAGGCGTACACCACAGAGCACTGGCTGGTCCGAATATACAAGGTATGGCACCAGAACGAGCCCAAACCCGCCCAGTTTGGTAAAAAAACCCTGTGAAATTATACCTAATGAACCTTCTTTTACTGCCCAGGTGAAGGATTTGGACAACCGCGGGTTGTCGAGGACGTAGAGGAGCCGGCTCCGGCCACGCCAGACACCGCACTGACCCAGCCTTGGCCTGTGCAGCAGAGATTGGGGGTTTGCTGGGGTTTCGAGGGGGGCTGTTCGGGTTTGTTTTATACCGTTTGTAAGCGCAGGCAGCGGCGGGAGGACCCTGCCCGCCCCATCCTGCCGGGAGTGATTTTTATATCCATACGAAGCCGTGGCCAAATCAGGAGTTGCGGCTCTCACCGGGGCTGATTGACCAGGAATTGTGAAGAATGCAAATAAATAAAAATAAATTTGGTGGGTTTTTCCCCGGATTCTGTCAGACGGGCGTTGGGGCCGTTTCGCTGCTTTTAATCGATGTGAATGGAAATAGAGCGGGGGGCGTGGCCTGGCGCGAGCACGGGTTCAGGTGAGGGCGTGGCGTGGGGG
>VXBU01006144.1:499399-514775 GCA_013400315.1 Bombycilla garrulus
GGGGGGGCGGGGTTGCTGCCGGCCGGGTCCGCCCCTTGCACGCCTCTGCCCTGCCCCTTGCGCGACCCAGGCCCCTGCCCTGCCCTGCCCCCTGCGCGGCCGCTGGCCCCCTCGCCCCTGTGTACCACTTGCACACCCGCTGCTTGCCCCTTCGTGGCCCTGCGTGCCCGCTGTTCGCTCGCCTCTTGGCCATCGCATGCTCACAGCTTGCCCAGTCCGCACTGCTCGCCCGTCACATGCTCACTGTTCGCCCACTCTGCGGTCGTTGCATGTCCTCTGTGTGCCCCCTGCTCGCCCGTCACATGCCCCGTCCGTGCCCCTGATGCAGGGCCATTGCTTGCCCTCACGTGCCCCCTGCTCGCCCATCACACCCCCTTGCACACCCGATGTGCCCCCGCTGCGTGCCCATCCTGTGCCCGCATTCCCTGCCTGTTCCTGTCCGTGCCTCGGCTCCAGGGGCAGCATTTGCTGCTCGTTCCCTGCCCGTTCCTTGCCTCCAGTGGCGAAATTCCCTGCCTGCTGCCCATCTCCAGGGACAATTTTCTCCCCATTCTCTGCCTGCTGCCTGTCTCCAGGGGCAGCATTTGCTGCCCTTCCCTGCCTGCTGCTTGTCTCTGGGGAAGCATTCCCATGCCCATTCCTTGCCTGTTCCATGCCCCCCATGCCCTCACTGACCCCAGCCCACCGCAGGGTGCAGCTGGCCGTGAACCGCCGCACTGAGGAGGCCGTGGCCGTGAAAATCGTGGACATGAAGCGCGCGGCCGACTGCCCGGAGAACATCAAGAAGGAAATCTGTATCAACAAGATGCTGAGCCACGAGAACGTCGTCCGGTTCTACGGCCACCGGCGGGAGGGAGCCACGCAGTACCTGTTCCTGGAGTACTGCCGCGGCGGAGAGCTCTTTGACCGAATCGGTGCGCCACGGGGCACCCGGGGATTTAGGGGCAGTGGGGAATCCTAAATTGTCATCCCCACATGGCTGAGGACTGCTCTTCTCCTTCTTCTTCCCCACATGCAGAGCCGGATGTCGGGATGCCAGAGCCGGAGGCGCAGCGGTTCTTCCAGCAGCTGATTGCCGGCGTGGTGAGTGCTCACCGACAGTGCTGGTGCCAGGGGAGATTCCTGCAGTGCCCTGACCCTTGCCGTGATTCCCACACGGTGCTGACCCTCTGTGCCTCAAGTGCTGTGCCCAGCTCTGGCCCCTCAGTTTGGGAAGGACTTTGAGACCCTTGAGCACATCCAGAGGAGGCAGCGAGGCTGGAGAGGGGCTGGGAACACAAATCCTGTGAGGAACCACTGAGGGAGCTGGGGCTGTTCAGCCTGGAGAAAAGGAGACTCAGGGCTGAGCTCATCACTCTCCACAGCTCCTGCAGGGTGGCTGTGCTCAGCTGGGCTGGGGCTCTTTCTCCAGGAACTGACACAACCAGGGGACACAGCCTGAGCTGCACCAAGGGAAATACAGGCTGGATTTTGGGAAGAAGTTCTTCATAGAAAGGGTGATAAAGTTCTGGAATGGCTGCTGGGGAGGTGCTGGAGTTACCGTCCCTGGATGTGTTTAACAAAAGCCTGGATGTAGTTGAGGAGCTGGGCATGGGTTGGACTCAATGATCTTGAAGGTCTCTTCCAACCTGGGGATTCTGGGATTCAGTCACATCCTCACTGAGCCCCTGGTGATTCTGGGATTCCCACACGGTGCTGACCCTTCCCCTCCTCCCCAGGTGTATCTGCACAGCATTGGCATCACCCACCGTGACTTGAAACCAGAGAACCTGCTGCTGGACGAGCGAGGTGGGGACAGCCATTGTCCCTCTCCAACCCTCATTAAGCTTTCATTTCTTAGTTTGTATTTTTTGAGTGTTTAATTTAAAGCTTTAATTTGAATGTTTATATTTTACATTTGAATTCTTAATGTAGGGGTTTAATTTTATTCTGAATTTAAGTTTCATTGTGCATTTTTAAAAGCTTTACGATCTTCTGGCTTCATTTCTTCATTTAAGCTTTTATTTGAGTTTGCGTTTTAATTTTAATTTTTTCTTTTAATATTACTTGTATTTTAATTCAAATTTAATTCAAAGTTAAAACTTTAAAATCTTAACTTGAATTACTTTTTTAAACTTATTTTTAATTCAAAGTTCTAAACAGAAATGTTACGCTTGAATTTGTAAATAAAACGTTTATTTACATTTTGATTTCTATTTAAATTTGAACTTACATTTTAAATTAATTTCATTGCGGGATGGGGTACTTTTGACTTTCGATTTAAAGTTTTAACGTGGCTTTTTGCTTTTTTTTGGGCTTAGACAACCTGAAGATCTCGGATTTCGGGCTGGCCACGGTGTTCCGGCACAACGGGCGGGAGCGGCTGCTGAACAAGATGTGTGGGACCCTGCCCTACGTGGCCCCCGAGCTGCTGCGGCGCCCCGAGTTCCACGCAGAGCCCGTCGACGTCTGGGCCTGCGGCGTGGTGCTCACAGCCATGCTGGCTGGAGGTGGGAATACTGGGATGGATAGAATTCCCAGGGAGTGATATGCTGGTGGCTGTGCTGGCTGGAGGGGGGAATACTGGATGGATGGAATTCACAGAGGGGGATCTGATGCTCACAGCCGTGCTGGCTGGAAGTGGGAATACTGGGACGTAGGGAATTCACAGAAGGTGATCTCGTGCTGATGGCCGTGCTGGCTGGAGGTGGGATATTGGCTGTACAGAATTCCCAGGGAGTGATATGCTGGTGGCTGTGCTGGCTGGAGGGGGGAATACTGGATGGATGGAATTCAGAGGGTGATCTGGTGCTCACAGCCATGCTGGCTGGAGGTGGGAATACTGGGATGGATAGAATTCCCAGGGAGTGATATGCCAATGGCTGTGCTGGCTGGAGGTGGGAATATTGGGATGTACAGAATTCACAGGGGGTGATCTGGTGCTCACAGCCGTGCTGGCTGGAGGTGGGAATATTGGGATGTAGGGAATTCACAGAGGGTGATCTGGTGCTGATGGCCATGTGGGCCAGAGGTGGGAATATTGGAGGTACAGAATTCACAGAAGGTAATCTGGGGCTCACAGCCACGGTGGCTGGATGTGGGAATATTGGGATAGGTAGAGTTCACAGAGGGTGATCTGGTGCTCACAGCCGTGCTGGCTGGAGATGGGAATACTGGGGTGGATGGAATTCACAGGGGATGACATGCCACCAGCAGAGGTGGGAACACAGGAATGCCTCTAGGAATGGATGAAATGCATGTGATGTGTTTAGGGAGCGTGGGGGAAATGCAGAAAGGGTGCAAAGGACATGGGGGAGTGTTTATTGAATGTACAGGTGTGTATGTATGGAATATGTTGAGGAGGGATGTATGTATGGGATGCAGAAGGGGTGCACAGATGAAATGTGTGAGGGGAGGGGCCTGGAGTGCACATGGGGAGGTATGGGATGGGGAAGGAGCTCACATGGGATGGGAGGGATGTATGGAGTGCACAGGGGAGGGATGTGTAAAGCACAGAGATGGAAGGGGTGAGATCCATAAGGGAGATGTGAAATATGTGGAGGAGGGTGTTGGAGTATCTGTAGGGATGTATGGAACAGGGCTCTATGTACATAGAGGCCTGTAGAAGGGGAATGGATATGATGTGTAAGGGGGCTGTATGAGAGGCACAGGAGGAGTTTGGGATGCATAGGGAGGTATGGGATGCATGTGAGAAAACATGGGATGCACGGGGAGCTTTGGGATGCACGGGGAGGTGTGGGATGCATGGGGAGGTGTGGGATGCATATGGAGCACACAGGATCCATGGCAGGGCTGGGTCACCTGGCACACCACATCCCCACAGTGCCACATGTGTGCCTGGGGGGTTGTGGCACTGGGGGGTGACAGCAGTGGGGTCTCCTGGCAGAGCTGCCCTGGGACCAGCCCAGCGACAGCTGCCAGGAGTACAGCGACTGGAAGGAGAAGAAAACCTACCTCCCACCTTGGAAAAAGATTGATTCGGCTCCCTTGGGTAAGCACCCGGCACCCAGCAGCTCCCTAAATATACACATACACACACACACACACACAGATCTGTACATATTTATACACACACACACCATACTGTATTTCACCCCCTTGTCTCCCCCAGCGCTGCTGCGCAAGATCCTCACGGAGAGCCCGACGGCGAGGATCACCATTCCTGACATCCAGAAGGACCGGTGGTACAGCAGACCCCTCAAAAAGGGTAAGGGACCGTGGGGGAACGTGCTTGTGGCCCTGGATTTGGGGATTATTTGGTGTCCTGTCCCTTTGCAGATGTCAAGCGGGCTCGGCTCTCCTCGGGGGGAGTCACCGACTCCCCTGGAGGCTTCTCCAAGCACATCCGATCCGATACAGACTTCTCACCGGTGAAGGGAGCGCTGGGGTGAGCCTCTGCTTCCCTCCACACGGGTTTGCAATTCCTGCACGCTTCAGGGCTTTCCCGGCATTTTCTCCAGGAGGTGGTGGGGTGGAAACCCCGTACAACCCCCGCGATCGTCCCAGATCCTGCAGAATCCCGTGCAGCTCCCACATCTGGCTCTCTCCAGCACTCCTAACCCTTGTGTCCCCCCTTGCCTTGCAGTGAGGACAAGGCAAGCTATTCCACGTCACAGCCGGAGCCCGGCACGGGCGGGATGCCTTGGGAGAGTGGCGCTGGAAGCATCGACCAGCTGGTGCAGGGCTTCAGCTTCTCGCAGCCCGCCTGCCCCGAGCACATGCTGGTCAACAGCCAACTCCTGGGCACCCCAGGCTCCTCCCAGGTCAGGGGCTGCAGGGGGCACCTGGCACCATTTGGAATATCGGGATGCTGCCTCGCAGTGTTTGGGATGCGGCCGGGCGAGGTCGATCCTCTTGGGATTTCACCTCGCAGCGTTTGGGGCGCAGCTCGGCATCGTCGATGGTGTCAGGGTGCACCTTGCAATGGTTGGAGGCTGCTCTGTGGTGTTTGGGGTGCAGCTTTGCCTGATGGGGAACATCAGGCAGCAGCTTGGCAATGTTGGAGGTGTAACTTCTTGTTATTTATCACCTTGGGTGCGAGTTTGCAGGATTTGGGGCACAGCTTTTCAGTATTTTGAGTATCAGGGTGACACTTTGCCGTGGCCTTGGGGTGTCTGGGGAGCAGTTTCACATCCAGTTTACAGCACTGGGGTCCAACGTTGTGTGGTATAAATTGGGGTGCAACTTTGCATCATGTATATGATGATGAGGAGCAACTTTGCCATATTGATAACATCAGGGAGCAGCTTGGCAATGTTTGGGGTGTGGCTGAGTGAGGTTCATCATGTTGGGGTGCAGCACTGCAGCATTTGAGGGGCAGAGTCTCATCCAGTTTACAGCATCAGGATCCAGTGCTGCACCTTTTATACTACTGGAGTGCAACTTTGCCTTAGATATGTGAAATTAAGAATCAACTTCTGTCAAATTTGTAATATCACAGAGCAACTGTTGGGGCTGTGGCTGTTGAATAGTTACCACCTGAGGCTGTGAGGTGCAGGATTTGGGGTGCAAATTTGCAATACTTTTAGTGTCAGTTTGTCACTTTGCCAAGGACTTGAGAGTCAGTTTCACATCTTATTTACAGCACTGGGGTGCAGCGTTCTGCTGTGTAAAGTACTGGGGCAACTTTGCATTGTAAATACCACATTAAAGAGCAGCTTTGCTGTATATGGAATATCAGGGAGCAACTTGACAAGGCTGGGATACAGCTGTGAGTTTTATCATCTCGGGGTGCCACCTCCCGAGATTTGGGGTGCAAATGTGCATCATTTATGGCATCAGGGTGCGCTTTGTGCAGTGGTTGGGGCTACTCTGCCGTGTTTGGGGAGCAGCTTTGCATCTGATTTACAGTATGAGGGAGCAGCTTGGCAGAATTGGTGTGCAGCTGGGCAAGGTTTGTCATCTCACTGCAACCTTGTGGTATTTGGGGCACCAAATTGTGGTATTTTAAGTAATGAAATGCAACTTTCCAGTTCCAGGGCACAGCTCTGCAGTGTTTGGGAGGCAACTTTGCATCCAATTTACAATATCGGGGTCTCTCGTTGCACTGTTCATACCACTGGGGTGCAACTTTACATCATATACGTGGCATTAAAGAGCATTTTTATGATGCCAGGGGCCGACTTTGGCTGTTTGGGATGTGGCTGTGCAGCATTCCTGGCGTTCGGGATGCGGTTGTTGGCTTGTGCCATCAGGGGGTGCAGCTTCCCAACGTTTCCTCACCGAAAGCCGGGATTTGTCAGAGCTGGGGCTGGAACCTGGTGGGATTTGTGACCTTTCTGGGATTTATAACCTCTGGACCGGTTTTTTTGGGGGCGGCAGAGCCCGTGGCAGCGGCTGGTGAAGCGGATGACGCGGTTCTTCACCAAGCTGGACGCCGACGGCTCCTACCGCGCGCTGAAGGAGGTGTGTGAGAGGATGGGATACAGCTGGAAGATGAGCTGCACCAACCAGGTGGGTCAGGGGGTGGAATTGGGGCTGGGAGCCTCTCTGCTGGGTCAGCAGGGAATAATTCGAGGCTCTCCCCATTTTGCAGGTCACCATCTCGACCACAGACAGGAGGAACAACAAACTCATCTTCAAGGTGAACCTGGTGGAGATGGAGAGCAAGATTTTGGTGGATTTTCGCCTCTCCAAGGTGGGTGGTGGGGGCTGCAAGGCAGGTGCAGGGTGGGGAATATTAAATAAAACCACCTTCCTAATATTTAATCTAATATATATCTCCATATCATCTATATANTAAAAAGTATAAATCAAACCCTAAAAAAATTTTCTAAACCTATAACCTAAAATTTTCCCGTCAAGATATTCAAAATCCAACTAAAATGAAAAAATACTTAAAAAACCCAAACTCATTACAATAAACTAAACCCTAACATATACTTATCGCACACTCCTCAGTACTATGAAATAACAAAGAAAACAAAAAAAACTAAAAAATTCATCAACAACCACCCCAATTACTCAAATTATAATTGAACCAAACTACAAACCTAAACCAACAATTAACCAAAGAATAAACCTCAACCAATAACTATTACTCCTACCAAAAAAACCCAAAAAACATACAACCAAAACCAATCAACCAATAAACAATCCAAATAAAAACCCCTCAAAACAATCTTGTAGCATAAAATCAAAAATCACCATTAAATCCTTTTCCCTAAAAAAAAAAAATTACACTCAACAGCCTAATAAACCTATAATTAATTAGTTCATCCATCTTTAAAACACTACAAGCAATGTAAAGTGGGTGCAGGGTGGGGTGACAGTCTCCTAACATAAAATCAAAAATCACTATTAAATCATTTTCCCTAAAAACCCTTCATAACCTAGAAAAAATACTACACTCAACAGCCTAATAAACCTATAATTAAAGAATTAATACATCTTTAAAGCACTACAAGCAACGTAAGGTGGGTGCAGGGTGGGGAAGGACCACGCAGAGTGGGTGCAGGGTGGGGTGACCAGGGGATGGAGGGGTGCAAGTGGTTTTGGGGAGATTTAACCCCCGTCTCTCCCCACGCAGGGCGATGGCCTGGAGTTCAAGAGGCATTTCCTGAAGATCAAGGCCAAGCTCAGCGACATTGTCAGCACCCAGAAAGTCTGGCTGCCCGGCACCTGAGCCCTCGCAGCCCTTCTCTGCATCTTCCTTCTCTTCCTCCACCTCCTCTTCCTCCTGGCTGCGCTCTGGCAGCAGCACCCACGCGCTGTGAAGGTGTCTGGACACCTGTTTTAGCTTTTGAAGGTTCAATAAAGCCCTGGGGGACGCTGAGCTGCGGGGGAGTTGCAGTGGGTTGTTCGCTCTGGAACCTACGGATGGCGCAGCTTTGCTCCCGCTGTGGGATCTCTGCTGAGCCCTGCAGCCCTAAAGCAGCCCCGGGGTTTGGGAGCTGAACCCCCGTTCCTGCCCTCATTTTCCAACCTCTCTAATTACTTTTCGGAAGGACTAACGAGCCCGAGAGCTGCCAGGGGTTGTTAGCGCTGGAGCGAGAGGAGAGCCAGGGATTAACCCCATCCCCCCCCAAAAAAGAGCATCCCCCAAAAAAAAACCCACCCCAGGGTGCCAACCCTGAGAGAGCGCCACAATTTCTCCCGAAAACTGCATCAGTGTTTAATTACTGGGCTAAAAAAATGCCGTTTTTACTTGTTTACTCCTTAATTTTATTTTTTTTTTTAAATATTCCTTTCCCCGGCTTTTTTGTTTCCCTGGTGGGAATCCCCCTTGGGTGAAGCAATTAGCGGCGATTTTTTAATTGCATATTTATATTGTAGCTGGGGAGCGAGACCCCGGCAGAGGGCGAGGGGAAGGCAGGAAGACGCCGCGCTCCGACCTTGTTTGCTTTTCAGCTGGGATTAAGCACTTTTAATTGTCCCAGAGATCACAGATTGCGGCCAGGGGGGATAATTAGGCTGAATACAGGGTTTTCTGGTTCATTCCCCCCAGGAATTTATATTTCTAAGGGCATAAAAAAGAAAATCTTTGGGAATGCCTCGGGAAGGGAGAGTTGTGGAGGGGTATGAGGCTGGACACAACTCGTTGCATGAGTGGGTCTTGCTGTCAAAACAAATTTTTCACCTGTTACCTGCTGTAAATGGGATCTTTTCGGGGGGTCACGGGCACGTCCCCTCCTCCCCGGGATGCTTCAGGGGATGCTGGACACTGCTAACCAGGCTCCATTCCCATGGAAATCATTTCCAACCCCAATTTTTAGGGTCCTTTTTGCTTTTTGAACTCCGTGGAGGGGATTATTTTCCGCTTTCGGGGTCTGTGGGGGGAAACTCGAGGGGGATAAAAGGTTTGTGTTCCTATGTGGCCGGGCGGGGGGGGCTGTGCCGAGCGGGGCCCTGAAAGCGCCCTTTGTGCGGCCCCGCCGGGGACCCGGCGCGCTCGGAGGCACCGGAGCGTGGCTAATCCTAAAACCAACAGCACGGCCGGGGCGGGCGGCCCGGGGCTCCTGCCCCCGCCTCATCCCAAATTCATGGCGCTCCAGCGGCCACAGGGGGTTCTGCCGGCCCTCGGCATCCTGGGAGCCGAGTTTGGGATGCAGGGTTAGGAATGTGGTGCCGGATGCAGGATGGAGGTCTCAGGGTGCGGGGATGTAGGATTTAGGACAGAGATGGAGGGTGGAGGATTTAGGATGTAGGTGTTGGTTGTGGGACACAGGATTTAGGATGCAGAGTTAGGAATGTGGTACTGGATGCAGGATGGAGGATTCAGGGTGTGGGGATGTAGGATTTAGGACACAGATGAAGGATGATAAATGGAGGATTTATGATCTAGATGGGGATGGAGGATTTAGGATGTAGGTGTGGGACATAGGATTTAGGATGCAGATTTAGGAATGTGGTGCTGGATGCAGGACGGAGGATTCAGGGTGTGGGGATGTAGGATTTAGGACAGAGATGGAGGGTGGAGGATTTAGGATGTAGGTGTTGGTTGTGGGACACAGGATTTAGGAGGCAGAGTTAGGAATGTGATACTGGATGCAGGACGGAGGATTCAGGGTGTGGGGATGTAGGATTTAGGACACGGAGAATGGGGGATGGAGGATTTAGGATCTAGATGGGAATGGAGGATTTAGGATGTAGGTGTTGGTTGTAGGACAGAATTTGGGATGCAAATGTGGGACAGGATTTGGGATGTAGACACAGGATGGAGGGTTTAGGATGTAGATGCAGGATGTGAAACAGAATTTATGAAGCAAATATGGGACTTAGAATTTAGGCTGTGGATGCAGGATAGAGTATTTAGGATTTAGACCTGGGATGCAGCAGAGGATTTAGAGTGTAATGGGGACATAGGATTTAGGACACGGGTGCAGGTTTCAGGATGCAGATATGGAACACAAGGTTTAGGATGTAGATGTGGGACACAGCATTTGGGACGTAGGTACAGGATCTGGGACACGGGACTTGGGATGCAGATATGGGATATAGGATTTAGGATGAAGATGCAAAACATAGAATGGAGGATCCAGGATGCAATTGTGAGATAGAAGACAGGATGCAGATGTGGGATAGAGCATTTGGGAGCCACATGGAGACTTAGATTTCAGATGTAGATACAGGATGGAGGATTTAGGATGCAGATATGGAACACAGGATTTAGGACATAGATGCAGGATGAGGGTTGGATGATTTAGGATTTAGATGGGCAAACAGGATTTAGTATGTTGGGTGCAGGATGCAGGGGAGGCAAATGTGGGATATAGGATTTGAGATGTAGGATTTAGGATGCAGGAGTTAGAATGGAGATGTGGGATATAGGATTTAGGATGATGGATGGAGGATTCACAACGTAGGTACAGAATGCAGGATGGAGAACTTAGAATGCAGATGTGGGACACAGGACTGGGAATGTAAGTGCAGGATAGAGGATTTAGGATGCAGGGGGGAGATGTAGGATGTTGATGCAGGACACAGGATGGAGAAACCAGCATGCAGGTCTGGAATAGAATATTGGGAATATAAATGGGGACATGGGATTTAGGTTATAAACACAGGATGAAGGATTTAGGATGCAGGTGTAGGACATAAGATTCAGGACATAGATGCAGGATGGGGGATGGAAGATTTAGGATGTAGATGTGAGACACAGGATTTGGGATGCAGATACAGGGTGCCAGATACAGGGCACAGAAGAGGGACTGTGGAAGCATTTAGGATGTGGGATGCAAGATTCAGGGTGCAGGCACGGGATTTAGGAAAAAAAACACAGGAATTTAGGAAGCAGATAGAGGAATTTAGGATGTAGACACAAGTTCCCAGATGCAGGAGAGAGGATTTAGGAGGCAGATGCAGTTTTCCAGACACAGAAATTGTGACACGGATGCAGGACACAGGAGAGGGGGTGTGGGATGCAGGACATGGCACATGGGATGAAAGGGCAGATGCACAGTATGAGATTCAGATACAGGAGTAGAATTTAGGATGTAAATTTAGGGTATATCCTAAATGCTTCCACAGTCCCCCATCCTGCCTCTATGTCCTGAATCTTATGTCCTACACCTGCATCCTAAATCCTCTATCCTGCATCCTGCACTTACATTTAGGGTACAGAAGTAGAATTTAGGATGTAAATTTAGGGTATATCCTAAATGCTTCCACAGTCCCCCATCCTGCCTCTATGTCCTGAATCTTATGTCCTACACCTGCATCCTAAATCCTCTATCCTGCATCCTGCACTTACATTTAGGGTACAGAAGTAGAATTTAGGATGCAGAAGTGGGATATAGAACAGGTGACGAGGGACATGGAACATAAGATACAGTAGAGGGATGTACAAGGCGTGGGCTGCAGAGGAGGGATTTGGGATGCAGAGGTGGGGGACAGGACGCAGGAGATGGGATGTGGGTGCAGGACCTGGGATGCAGAAGTGGGATTTAGGGTGCAGATATGGGATGGAGCTGCAGGACTTTGGATGCACCAGAGCACCCCAGCACAGCCCCAGCTCTGCACGGGGATTCTGCAGCACCCCTGGAGAATGGGGAGTGCGTGCAACGAGCCGGGAAATGCAGACTTCCAAGGAAAAAATTATTTCTTTCCAATCCCATACAGACATTTTGCAGCTCGTCCCCCATCTGGGAGGCAGATCCCGGCCCTTTGGCCACAGCTGCCTGCCAGATGTGCCGGGGAGGGGAACAGAGCCCCTGTGGATGGGAAACCTCCCCACTCCCCTGAGTGCCGGCCAGGTTGGGAACGCAGCTCCAGCATCTCACACCTGCTCTGGAGAAATGTCTGGATGGGACCAGGGAGAGTGGAAGGGAAGGACTGGATGGGACCAATCAGCCTCACAAATGATTTTCATTGCGATTACGTTTTTGTCCTGTTGCTGGGGGAGGTGGCAATGACACACAGCGTGTGTGTCAATGTCACACAGCCCAGAATGGCCCAGTAAGGACCCTGGGCTGAACTGACCCAGGCCCTGGGTGGGATGGGAATTCCTGCTGAGGCCAACTGGACCCTGAGGGGTTGTTGGTGCCCTTGGGATCCAGGCAGTGACGTGGGGATGTGGGAGATGGAGTGGAGACGTGGGATGGAGATGTGAGGTGCAGGGGAGGGATGGAGATGTGGGATGGCGACGCAGGATGCAGAGGGTGGGATGCAGGGGTGGAGATGCAGGGGCTGGGATGGAGATGTGGGATGCAGAGGTGGGAAGGTGCAGAATGTAAATGCAGAGTTTAGGGGGTAGGTGCAGGACAAGGGATGGTGCAAGCGCAGATGGAGGATGTGGGATGAAGGCTGCACATACAGGACACGGTGCAGGATCTGGGATGTCGATTTGGCACACTGGTGCAGGGTGCAAGGCGTGGAATGCACAGGGCAGGATGTGGAATGAGAGGTTCAGATGCAGGGTGTGCAGTGCAGGGCACCGGGCACAGATCCAGGATTTGGGATGCAGAGGTGGGATGCAGGATGCAGATGTGGGGTGCAGGGTGTGGGATGCAGGATGCAGCTGCAGGTGTGGGATGGAGAGGGCAGATGCAGAACACGGGGTGCAGGATGCAGCTGCAGAGGGAAGATTTGGGATGCAGGAGACACACACAGGATGCTGATCCAGGGCACGGGTGTGTGATGCAAAAGCAGGATGCAGGTGGAGGGTGCAGCTCTAGGACAGCAGAAATGGAATGCCAAATCCAGGGTGTGGGAGTTGGGATGCAGGATGCTGGATTCAGGATGGAAATGTGGGGTACCAATGAAACTCCAGGATGGTGATGCACCACTTCAAGCACAGAAGAGTGGTGGGAGCATTTCCCATCTGATTTTTTGGGGGCAAATGAGAGAATTTCCCAATAGCATCAGCTTTCCAGGGACTGGAATTCCAATAGGATTCCAGAAATTCCATAGAATTTTTCTGTCTGAAATAGAATTCCAGATTCTGAAATTCTAAAAATTTCGGAGAATTTTTCTTTTCTGAACTGCCCCCATCAGCTTGACAGAAATAATTATTTAGAGAAAAAAAAACACAAAAGCTGGAGCAATTCCATCTGAAGACACCCAAATCCAGCATTTCCCTTTCTCCTCAGCATTTCCCACTGTGGAGGTGCCTGAGGGGCTGGGTTTTTAACTCAGGAGATGTTTTAGCTCTTGCAAAAGCATCGCAGCAGCCTCGGGAATGCCGCCACATTAATAAAAGCAAAAATGCAGAGGAGTCTCTTAAGGAAACTCCTGCAAAAATCCCTTCCAGAAACATCGTGGGCAACATTAGCTCTTGGTTTGAGCTTTTTTTCCTGTTTCATTTCATTGGAAATGAGTTTTGGAGGTCATCACGTGCCCAGAGGATGGTGCAAGTTGGGTTTTTACAGCAGGTTTGTCCCCTGGATCCTCCTGTCAGTATCAGGGAGGGGTTTTGTGGGGAAAAAAACCTGGAATTTGCAGCTTAAAATTGGAATTTTCAGGTTAAGACCTACAACAATCCCCCTGAATTGGAGGATTGGCACCGTGGATGCAGCCTGGCAGTGGTGCCAGGGACACGGGTGAGGCCCCAGCAGTACCTCTTGCCTGGCAGGCAGGAGAGGGAGAAAAATGCTTTAAAAAGGTAAAAAAAAAAAAGCTCCAAAGCAGAAGGCTGAGGTCATTTTCTTGGCGAGGAAGTTGGCTCCTTCCAAATGCCTCCGGGTCGGGTTTAATATCAGCAGAAACATTCTTGGGCAGGGTGGGGAGAAAGTGCAGCTCTCACCATAGAGAGCAGAACCCTCAAACCCCCGAATGCCCGAGAAAAAAAAAACCCAAACATCCTAAAACCCTCAGAATCAGCTCGCCAGCTCCCAGACCGCTTCTTTGGAACCTCTAGGTGTGGAGTAAATGAGTACTGGGGTGGAAAAGGTGTGAAAACAACTCATGGAGGAGGGGAAAATCCCCCCTGGGAGCAGAGAACTGAATCTTTAAAGTGGTTTTGAGCATCATGTGGCCACTGCTGGGATTTTTGGGATGTGGAGAGGAGAAAAGTGAGGGGATCTGGCTGGGAAAATGCCATTTTTCCCATTGTCCTGGAGAGTTTTATCATCACTTCACTCCCTCCTTGATTTAGCATCATCTCGGCGGGCTCAGCACCCAGCAACAACCCCCTGGGGCCAAGGGACCTGCGTGCGAGGAATATCCTGCTGGAAAATACATCAAAAAGGAGGGGGGAAATTAAATGGATTTCATCTGCTGTGCTCTGCTCACAGGGCTGGCTGAGGAGCTCTGGGGCCTGCCACTGCCTTGTGCGAGCCCTGGGCCGCCCTGCGGAGCTGTTGTGGCTTTTCCAGGGATTTTACACATTAGGAGGGGGTGGTTTGACCGTGTTTGTTTTGCTAAACCTCACCAAAACCCAAACCAGAGCTTGGAGGGAGGAGGAGGCGGGAGATGCAGGGAAAGGTTATTAAAAAATAGGGGCAAAACAAAAAACAGGAGCTGAAGTGGGGAGATGAGTTTGGGATTGCAGCAGAGTGGGGATGTGGCAGCGGGAGAGATGCAGTGGGTGGCAGGGATGTGGCGGTGGCAGGGATGCTGCACCTTGTTGGGGATGTGCATCCCACCAAAATCAAGATGGAAAAGAAAATTCCCAGAGGAATTGGGAGGATAAGAAGCATCAGGAGAGCTCTGATCCCCCCGGGAGGGAGGCTGTGAGGCGATGCTCTGGCGTGGAAGGGGATTTTCCTCCGTGCTTGCACATTCCTCCCGTCAGCAGTATTTACAAGATGGCACCAGGAGAAATCCCAGGTCGGCTGGACCCCTCCTCCCGCCGGGTATGGCCCCGGTGCTGCGGCCCCACAGCCCCTCGCTCCTTAATCTTGGGGCTTTCTCCCTGATCCCCGTGCTTTGTGCTATCTGCACCCCATAGCTGCGCTCCATCCTGTGCTAAAGCCCTGCTCATGACATTCCAGAACAGCCCCCCCCAAAATTTTCCTCAGCCCAGCACTCACAGCTTCCCCTTCATCCTTTTAGAGGGACAGGGCTGCTGCCAGGCTGCTCTGGGTGCAGGGTTTGGGATGGACTTCACGGGCTTGCTCCAAATTCAGGCGGAGCTGGGAAGACCCAGCAGCAACATCCTGCCCTGGAAAACGGCCCTGGGAACGGTGGCAGAGTGCAGAGAGGTTTGTGGGATGCAGGGATGCAGCACCCAGGGATGTTTATGGGATGCAGCAGCACCCAGGGGTGCTGGCAGTGCCCAGGGATGTTTATGGGATGCAGCACACAGGGATGCTGGCAATGCACAGGGATGTTTATGGAATGCAGGGATGCAGCACCCAGGGATNCACAGGGATGTTTATGGAATGCAGGGATGCAGCACCCAGGGATGTTTATGGGATGCAGGGATGCAACACAGAGGGATGTTTATGGGTTGCAGCACCCAGGGCTGCTGGTCATGCCCAGGGATATTTATGGGATG
>VXBU01006144.1:520849-579837 GCA_013400315.1 Bombycilla garrulus
GCGCGCTGAGGGGGCGCGGGCGGGCGCGTGCCGGGAGGGGCGAGCGCGGCTCCTCCGTGAGGGGCGAGCGCGGCGCGGCCGCAGGTGGCGGCTCCTGTCACCGCGCAGGGCTCGCCCGAGGACTCCGCTCCATGCCCGCGGTGCGCGGGGCTGAGCCGGTGCACGGCGCTCCGGGAAGCGGGGCGAGCCCTCCGAACTGCCCGCCTCTGATTTATGGTCTAATTTCGCAGGGAACGCGCCTCCACTCCGCTCTATTTGTCATTTAAACGCTGCTCTGCTTGAAGGAGGTGCCGTACGGGATGGGTTTTGGGTCGCGTCTAGCCTCTTAACCGCCTTAAAATGGTTAATCTCAATGTTTTTAACCTGTAAGGTCACTTTTCTCTGTAATTAGCGCGGTGGAAAGTCGGTCCCTAAGGCAGGAGGTGGTGTGTGATGCCTGAGGTCTCTGGCTGTAAAGCATCCTGACATCTTATCTCTGTTATTATTATTATTATTATTACATTAAGCTGCCTACCTTCTTAAAGCCACGCGATTCTTGAATTTTAAATTGCTTTCCCTTGCTTTGTCTGTCTCTTTGCCAAAAACAAATATAAATTATATAGTTCCTGACTTCTAATGGAAGAACTTTCCAGTCGTCTGTCCCATGCTTCCAATACTCATGTTTTTTAAACCAAAAGGGATGTGTTTTTCAGCCGTGACATACTGTCGGGCAGAAAACAGACAATGTTTATTTTGCTCCCGCCTCGTAACTGCGTAAAGGGTTGGTGAAAGGGTAAATGTGATGGCTTTATGTAGCGTTTTCTTTTTAATTATTATTTTACTGCTTTCCCCAACTGCTTTGCTGCCTCTGGGAAGGAGTAGTCGCGCCGAGCCTGTGGCTGTAAAGCTGTCAGCTCTGAAGGGCTGTTTACTCAGTGAGTTGTATCTTTCACACATGCACCAGAAATACAATTTACCAACGCAAACATCAGCCACGGTCACCGAGGTTACTGGCGGCGTGGAAGCCTTGGTTTTCCGGGATTTTATCCTTCGTGGCCAGGCGTTCTCCTTGAACAAAGCAGGTAATCCTGGGGTGCTGGCACTCCCAGCCAAGCTGAGAGGAGCCCGTTTGCTTTTCTACTCATCTCCTCAACTCGGGTGTTTTGACAGTTGCGATTTACGGGATGTACAGCCTGCCTGTAGCTACTTTAAGGAGAAAAAGTGCTTTTGTGGTAGTGGTTGCTGTGGGCGACGGCCAGCTCCTTCTATATTCCAAAAATTCAGTGAACTTTTCCCGGCACAATTTATTGAACTTGATATTATTTGCCTTAATTACAGCCAGCGTGCTTTTGTTCCACCAAATTAAAATAGGTGTCGAGAGCATGAGTCAAACACATTGAAACCAAACCCTGCTTTTTTTGAAGCAGCTGCAAGCCTATCTTGTGGGGAGGACTTGGTAATGGAGTGATTAAAAAGAAATAAATATTTTCGACCTGTATTCCCCTTCCCATAAGAAGAGGGAAACCTCTGACTGGCTTGGTCTGCGTCCCAGAAAAGCCTCAGGCTTGTGGCAAGACTCATGACTGTTGCTCAAAGCTGTTGAAACCTGGACTCAGATAGAAGGTGGGATCCACTGAGTTACCTACCATGTTAAAGGTACTTTTTTTTTTCCCTCCTTAAGGGGTAGGAAGTGAGATGGGAACTGCTGCGGTGTGGAGGGATTAGTAACTCAGCCGAGGATGAGCAGGGTGGCTTTGTCGCCTGGATTAATGTGATTTACACCCTTAAGCTGCTCCGAGTGCTCTCGTAAACAGCCGTGCCCGTGTGTGCAAGGTGAAGTGTGGGCGGGCAGGCTCGGCTACACCACGGGAAGTAGCTTGAGGGGTTGGTTTTTGCCATCCTTCATGCAGTCTCTGGTTTTTCATCCTTTTCTCTCTGGTGGGACGCCAGCTCTGCGTTCTTTGCCACCAAATCCCTGGGACAGTGGCAGTGGGGTTTGGGATGGACCCCCCTGTGTGCCCCCTCTGCTGGATCACTGGACTGCTCTGGTGCTAATTTTTTTGGGTTTTACCCCAAAACTGGGGGGGAAGCCTTGCAAGGAGTGGCCTGACTGTGCAGGGCAAGTCCCACCAGTGCTTTCATTATCTCAAGGTGTGCTGTAAGCCCATAAACGAGGCTCCTGCTTACTTTGGCTTGCTGGTGTGCCAGAGGAATAAGGCAGCTGTGCTCTGACTTCAGGTGATGTCACTTGAGGATTTTAACTGTCAGAGCTTAAAAATACCCTGGCTTGTTTAAAGACTGCTTCTGCAGATGTGGAAATGGGGAAGCAAAGCAGTGGATTGTGAGTGCACAGCCACGTCAGGTTCAGCATCTCATAAATCCCCCTCTGCCTCTCTGCAGAGGACCCGCTCTGCCTAACGAGGCCTCGGGTGTACCATGACCAGGCCATTAATTAATTATGGCATTAATTGGTGGGTGCTCAAGATGAGGCACTACCATGAACTGCAAGAGCAACAAAGTCTCAGTATCAAAAAATAACTAACTTTATTTTGGGACTAAAGCTGTTTTTTGATGTGATGGTACAGTCAGCAGCCCCTTTTCCCATGTGGTTGGTGGTGATGTTGGTGTGACTGGGTGTGTACAGGACCAGCTGCTGTGATTTCAGGTTGTTTGCAGGGCTGGGTGTGAGGAGCTGTAGGTCAGGGTCTGATCTCTGAGTGTTTGCATGTGCACATAGAATGAGCTATACTGAAAAGGTTCCCTGCAGGTCATGTGAGCTGTTCCTAGTTCTGTGTGTAGAAAAGGCATTGAACTTCACCTGGATTTCCCATATCACCCACCAAACCCACTCTTCACACCTTCTCCAAGAGCTCCTTTACCCCCTCTGTTTCTGCCAGGGCTTTTAGCCTGTGGTGAAGAAACTCCTGCTCTGCATCTTCCTTTTTTCCATGTCCGCAGATGCAACTTTTGAGGGGTTTCTTTGCAGTGCTGTGGTCATGGCACACGATCCTATGCAAAATGACATGGAAATGTGGTGAACCTATTGGTGAGCTTCCACAAGGCTTTGGAACCCTTGGTTTAGTACCAGAAGCCCTGAGACTGTGCAGGTCTTCACCCACAAAGCTGCTGGGATTGGGTATCTCAGGTAACGTTTTCTGTGGAATCGCTTTAATCGGCAGCTCGGAAACCTGGTCTTTTGTTAGGCAACATCTCATTTGTATAAATTACTTGTTACTGTAAACTTGCCCATTGTATGTAGAGTCAGGTTTTTGTCTCCTGCCTTGCTGATGAGCTGCTGACTAATGAGTGGCTCCCTTGAGCTGAGTCCTGCCCCTTCCTCCTCACTGCAGTGATTTGCTGTCAGTTCTCTGGTTTTTGGTTTTTCAGTGGGCTGGGGAGCTTCAGAGCCAGTTCCTATCTGCAGCTGGGCTGAGACTGAGCTAAAAACCTTGTGTCAAGTGGAACTGGTCAGATTTCCTCCCTAAATGGGAATTTGCAACTTGACTTGCAATCCTGACTCTTAAAGCTGGTACGTGGGCACCAAACTGTGTTCCCTGTCCACTGTTTTTGCTATTTTGTTAATTATGACCTATTTTGTTGTTTGCACTGATACTTGGTTGGTTCTCCAGGTGTTTTTCCTTTCCTACTCACTTTCTGCTCTCCTGGAAACCTCCTTGAGCAAACCTTGCTATTGTGTGTCCCCTTATTCTGCATAATTTGCTTTGGGATGGGTTTGTCTTTGGCAAAGTCAGCAAAAACCTCTTTGCTGTGTTACTTTGGTTGGTGGGATGTCTCCAACTGCGCTGGCCCAAGAATTTCTAGACTAGATAGCTTCCTTTGTGTGTGTGTATGTGTTCACTTTGTTCAGTTGAGTTCTTCCAGTAATTTCCTTGGTGGATGGTTCAGTACAACTTCCAGAGTTGAGTGTGACAGTTTTCCACTTACATTCTCCAGCTCGCTTCTCCCTTTCTGGTGGGGAGGATGAATCTCCAGTGACAGCGATCACTTTAGGGGAAATGCTTGTTCAGCCAGTAAGGCATTGAGCCTTGTGCATCCAGACCACCTGCCATTTGCATTAAGCCCATACTCGTTCATTCTGTGTGAGAGATATCTGCTGCCTTTCAACAGGAGGGAAAACAATCATGTAAGGTGGGTTGTTTTCCCATTTTCCATACCTATGAGATGTCTTGGAGCTCTTCTAGCCAGGTGGGACTCTATTTTTTTTTTTTATTTTCCCCCCCCTTTTTCCCCCTTCCCGGCTCCTTGGGTGCAGTTTCACGTTTCAGCTCCATCCAAGGACTCGCTGCTGCAGGAGGTGGCAGGTACATTCCTGCCTCTTTCCCGCTGCGGGAATCCAGCACTGGAGCAGCCGCAGGGGAGTGACTCCAGCTAACCCTTCAAAAAAAAAAAAAAATACCCAAGCCCCAAACTTTCCTGGATCTTGCCCCGCAGTTAGAGTTGCTAAATCTTCCACTTGGATGACTGGGAAGGCCCTGAGGGGCTGGAGGGGGGATGGCCCCTTTTGGCAGCACTGGCTTCTAGATTGGCTTTGCTGTCTCCTGATCCTGTCTGCTCACTCTGCTGCTGAGCCAAGGGGGGTTGCCTTGCAGAGAGGGAGGGGTTTTGGCCAGCTCCCGCCATCTCCTGCCTCTGGAAATGCCCAGTTCAACCAGTCCAGCTCACAGGAACAGCTTGGGAAAAGGATAAAACAATTTCCTAAAGCTCAGAGTGAGCAACACCAGCTTGGCTGGGATATTGCCATCAGCTTGGCAGCAGGAGGGAGCTGGGGCAGGGGAGCTGAGCGTGCCAGGGAAGGGAGAGGAGAAGGAGACCATCCCTTTGGCAGTGGCCACACCCTTGGCCTCACCTGTCTCTCTGATCACATCTTTGATTTATACCCTGGGTTCTGCTGTTTAGCTTTCCCTGCAGACTCCAGCCATTGAATCTGATAATGAACCAAGTGGTTGAGTGTCTTATTTGTTTTATTCAAAGAGGAGTTTAATGCTTCCTGCCTTGCAGTGTGTGAAGGCTGTGCCTTACAGCCTGTGGTTTTCTTTGCAGTGAACCTATGAAATGCCAAGACAAGGACTAAAAGGCTTGAGCCGTGAGCAGCTCATCATTGAAACAGTCTTGGCAAAGAGGCCGAGCACCACAAATTTACATTTTTGGAGGAGCTTGAAGTGTTTTGTCTCTGCAAAGGTGTTTGAGGGTTGCGTTGCCGGTGAGGTATTCCCTGCCAGCTCACCTTCTGTGTGCTGGTGAGCCCTGGGCATCGAGGGCTGCCAGCTCCAGCCAGGGGGGAGCTTCTTGGCCCCCTTTCATCCCACCCCTTAGGTGAAGAACAGAACAGACAGATCCTGAATGTCTCTAATTGCTCTGTGGCATCTGCTGAAACACCAAAGTACAGACATGCTGGAGATGTCCGGCCTCCTGGAATTGCTGTTATAGTCTGTGTGTAGGCACCTTGTTTCCGAGTGCAGCCTGCTCTAGCTGGAAGTGCTCCTGCAGGGAAATCGCACCAGGGGGTTTTGCTTCCCAGTCCCCAGTGAGTAAAAGAAACCATTTATCTGCGTAAAAGGCCTCACTCTAAAGAATCTTGCAAGAAATGAATCTTTTTTCCATGCCAGTTTGGAAGGTAAGGACCCAGGTGACTGTTCTCCTGGAGAGCAACAACAAGGGAAGGGGAGAGTTCATGTGGCCCCTTCTGAAACAAACAGTGATTGTTTGGAGTTGAAATTCCCTTCTTACTTCCAGATCAATCCACTTGAAGTTACTGAAGACAGGTGGTATGTTTTCAGTTTTTAATTTATTTTTCTTTTTTTCCTTGCTTGTTGTTACTTGAGAGCTGATAGATCGGCCCAAATAAGGCCATGAGAAAGGCTGGCCATTTCCAGGAGGATCCACAGACAGTCAGTGCATGACTTGTTGCCTTTATCTCTGAGATCAGGAGATTCTTTTGCAGTGATGGATTAATCCACCCTTGAGTGAATAATATAACTGAGAACAAGTAGGAGCCAGCGCTCCAAACAGATGATTTGTTCAGTACGTGTGTGCCTCCCCTCCCCCTCTGAAAAGCGTCTTTCTTCACTGTTTCATTCAGCCTGTTGAAACCTCACAGCAACCTGTGTCTGCGCCAGCCCCCGGCCCAGAGGAGGGCGAGGATGGGGCTGTGCCAAAGGCCTCTGCTCCCAGGTGCAGGAGAAGATAAACCAGGATGGAGAGAAGGTGCCTGTGGGCTGCTGGGGCTGTGATGTCACCTATCTGCTCTGACCATGACATCACCTGTCTGCACGTTCTCCTGGCTGTAGGTGAGAGTGTTGTTGCTGGCACCTGCCCGGGGTGAGCTTGCCCAGCTCCAGTCCCTCGGTGGCAGTGACTGTGCCCCAACATGAGGCAGTGGGCTCTGTGTCCAGGAGAAGTTGTGTAAGGGAGCTGGAATATTGGGGTTGGAGGTGTGAACTCACTGGGCACAAGGGGATGGCTTTGAACAGAAATATGATATTTAGGAAGATGGTTCTTGTGTTGTGCCAGAGCAGGTCTGTAACTCATCAGCAGAGCCACAGCTTCTGAAGCTGCTTGGGGGTGTCCTGGAGCTGGACACCAGAAGCCTTCAGTGACACATGAGCAGTCTTTGTAAGCACACCTCCAGTAGGATACAAGGCTGGAAGGGGGTTGTGCAGATACAGCAGTGGAATTCATTTAGTGAGATCTGTTATCATCCCTGTGGATACACTGGAATAATTCTTTGGCAGCTCATAAGCTGGATCTTGTTGCTTTAACATCTTGGAATGCATCAAGGTCTGTGCCAGTCGATAGGCTCAAAGAGGGTGTGAGATGCCTGGGGCTCCTCCTGCTCAGGAACCCCCCCAGGCAGTCACACTCTTACAGAGAAAAGCTGTGATAGCTCAAGGTCAAGTTGGTAGAAGTCCCCAGCTTTGGCTTTCATGGTGTCATGAGTGCCACTAGCCTTGCCTTAATCCTGTGCTCTTGGGCTGTGGGATTGGAAGCACTGGTGGCAGCTTTCAGCTGCATTTTGGGGAGTTTCTGTGCTGTGCGGGGTAAAGATAACATACTTAAAATGGCATTCTCCCTTTGGAGAATGGGCTTTGCTGCTGTTGGCTGTACATAATTTCTGGTAGCCGAGGAGTTTTGCTGTGTAATGTTCCAGCTCCATGTAGATTAAATGTATTGCGGAGTCAAAATAAACAATAGCATGTGGTTTTCCTTTGTTCCCCCCCCCTTCCCCACAATAAGAGTTCACAAAAGTTCTTGAATTAGGGCTCTGCGTGCCATACGCTCAAGCGTAGGATCAAATTTTCATAAAGCTTGCTGAGGGCTGTTACTGCTGGGGGAGTGATTTCACCTTTGGGATAGCTTTGGAAATCTTTGTTTCTCAGGAGCTTTTTCCAAAGGTGTTTCAGTGTAGCACTCAGATGCTTCTTGCCTTAAACTCTTTGCAGTGACAGTGTATCGCAGCTTGATGGAGATTTGAGACTCCTCTAATAAAATGCAAGAGAAGGAGGAAAACCCTGAGGGTTTTTTGGAACAGAAGATGTTTTCTGTTCCTGCCACTAATCTCTGTTGCAGAATGAAATAGGAATGTATACTTTAAATCTGTCAGGGTGTAGAAGGAAGCTGGCAACGGATGTAATCAAAAATGTTATTATCAAAACTCTCTAAGTATGTTGAAATTTCAAACTTAATGATATAATTTTAAATTCAGCTATTCAGACTGAGGCGTGGTTTTGGGGTGCAGATTGCACTTTCAAATTGTGCATCAAGATGGACCAGAGAGGAGTTTGGAGCAGACTGTAGGGTACTGCAGTGGTATGGCTGGAGTCTTCAGCCCTGTGATCTCCAGTGACTGGGGTGGCAGCATTAAATTGAGGTGTGGTTTTCTAGATTATGGACTTTGTGGCGGAGCACTTCAAAAAGGGTCCACTTTCCAAGTTAGCATTTTTCCTAATTAGTGCTTTTGTCGTGGCTTGTACGTAACCAGCACATGTGGAAAGTGTACATGTTCAGAGTTTGTCTGAAACAGCTCTGGGCACAGGAAACACAAGGAAGCAACACCAGATCTGATGCACAAAGAGCAGTCTAGAGCAGCAAAGACTTTACCCAGTGTGAGAGGAGACAGAAGCCTTAGACTTGGAACTGCAAGTAACCTTCACCCTTCTGACCCTTCGTCTTCTAGTGGAGAGGCTGCGGGTTGAGGATGCAGAAGAAGCTCAAGTTCTTCTCTAAGCCAAAGGTGTGAAGCTGTTTATTTTCACTGGGACAATGTATATATTGCAGGAGGCAGATGCTTGCCTGCTTAACCCAAGCACTCGCTGCTTATCTGGGCTCTGGCGAGTGTGCAAGTGTTGTCCCTTCTAATCCCCCAACATTAAACAGTCCAGGCACCTTTCCCTGGCTGAGCCTGGGACTGCTTTAAAAAACACAGAGAGAAGCCAACAAAAAAGAAACATTTGCTTTCTTTGCCAAGTTTAAATGAAGACTAATGCCGTGGTGCTGCTTAATCTTGTTTTTCTTGCTATCTGATGGATGCTAACGTGGGATGGAATCAATCCCGGCAGCCGATTATCTTTGCAGGGCCCCCATGTTGCTGAGCTCGGCATTAAAGTCTCGTGGGGGAGTTGATGTGCTATGCAGAGTCTGGAACTTTTTTCCTATGTGGAGAAGCTGTGGCATCCGTCTTCCTTTGGGAAGGTGTCTCCAGGAATTGCCAGTGTCCTGTTGGATGTCCAAACAGAAATCCTGTTTGGCAAAGTGGGATATGTCTGAGCGAGTGAGAACAGGGCACAGTCAGGTGAACCTGGCAAAAATTTCTCCCTGGTCCCTGTGATGAAACTTAACTCCTTTCCTATCAGTTGCTCGTGTTTGAACTGGTTCTGCTGGGAACAGCTGCCATGGCCCTGATGCACACGAGGCGGTTTGGGCTCTGACTCACGACCTGCCCCTGTGAGGGTGCTGCCCCGAGTGCCCCCAGCCCTGGGCAGGAGTCGCTGCTGCTGGCAGGGCTGAGCTGGTGGCGACTCCAGCTTGGCTGCAGTGAGAGAAGCAGGAGGGCTGGAGGAGCCAAATCCTCAGGCCAGAGCTTGGTGTTGACTGCTGCCTCCCTCCCTTGGATCAGCACTCTCCTTCAGCTCTGCTGGCATGGGGAAGGAGGCGGGAAGCTGCACTGGTGCTTGGTTGTGCAACACAACTGAGCAAAGCCAGCCCAAAGCCTCCCTCTCTTTCCCCCATGTTCCACTACCCCTCTCCTTGCCTGGGAGCCAGGTTGGTTTGTTGTAGCAAACCTGGCCTGACCGACACAATTGTTTCATTTATTTTTCTGCCTAGCTGCTGCCTTTTATCTGAGCCTGAGGCAAAGGGGCTCCTTTTGCTAAGCAATATTGTCAGTTGTGTCAGGATTCCTTCCCTCGAGGTGAAGAAGTGCAGAAGTGTGTGTTTGCCGGAGAGCTCGGACTTCAATTTTGAAACCAGGTTTGGTCTTTTGAGCATGGGGGAAGGGAGGGGAGGAGAGCAGTAAAACTGAATTACTGTAAGGCTGGAGGATGGATTGTGTGAAGGCTTGTTTTAATCGGGGGAGGAAAGGCCGGGGTCTTTCCTGCTCTCTCCCTCAGCTGTCCCTGGTTAGCTGGTTTGCTTTTTAATAAGCATTGTTCTGCCTGGAGCCTGGGTCCAGCAGCAGGGAGTGTTGGCATTGCCTGTGACAGCGTGTGGACAGCTGCAACAAGAGGGGAAGCAGTGACTTGGAGTGCAGGGCAGCACTTTTGTTTAGAAAGCAGAGTCCAAATGGGTCTGTTGCTCTAGCCTGTGCACAGTTCCAGACGTCGGTGAATTCTGAGGTGACTAACGACTGTGCTGTAACACAGGCTTGGCTCTCTGGTTCCAGTGCACCTCCCATATCCTGCAGCCATGAGTTCACAGGCTCCTAATTGCCTATGATGTAAGACAGCAGTAGATGAGGTTGCTATAAATTCTGGCTGCAGGTGTGGATTTAATGGCTGTGCTTCCCTTTAAGGGCTCACGGATAGCATGGATCCCTGCAAGTTACAACAGACCGAGTTGGACTCGGGCTAGCGCAGCTAAAAGAACCCATTTGTCTGCATTTTTTAGAGCTGTTGCTTGCTGGAGGCTACCAAAGGACGAGGTGTCAGTGTTCATCTGGAATTGCCTGGGGAATGAGCTTGCTGTCCTCTAACAGAACTCAGCCGTGGTTCCAGTTCTTTCCATCAATGTTCTCTCGTGGCTAAACTGCCCAGGTACAAGAGTGCCATTGGAAGTGGACCTTTAGGCAGCCTGTGTGGACACAAGTACCTTTGTCTGAGAGTCTGACAGCTTTTTCTGATGACCAGCACAGGACTGTGGTTCTAGTCCTTTTTATTTTTTATTCATGCTGAATTCTGGTTTTAGAAACCACAGATAAATTATAATCATGAGTGATGATCCTTGACATGCAAAATGCAAACTTTTTGGAGGGGAAAAAACCACCCCCTGAGGCAGTTACTCCAGCTTGCTGTGGTGTGTGCACCTGTAGCTCAGATAATTAGGATGATGAGTTCCCTAGCTCCCTTGAGAAAGGGAGCAGGGCTCACTTGGAGTTTGGTTTTGTATATTTTTCCTAATTTTTTGCACACATTCTTGCAGTCCAGGGTTTATTCAACATATTGAGGTGGTGCTTCATGAGTTGAGCTGAGGCCTCATGCTGTTCAAGTGCTAAATTCCTGTTCTTGGATGTCCATTCCCAGCCCCTCCTTTGGGCTGGTGCTCCAGGACTGCATGGGGAGCTGAAGCTGCTCCCTCATCCAGGTGAAAACTGAACCTCATTTTTTCTCTGGCTGAGTTTTCAGCTGGATCTGCCAACAGATCTGACTCACTTGCTGGCCGCAGGATCCCTGGTGTAGATAGGAGAATGCAAGCCAGGTCCTGAAGGAAGGTGTTGCTGCCCTCCTCGGCAGCAGCCCATCTTTAAATTGGCTGAAAAACTGGTTGCGAAATCTCATTCTTGCTAAAAACCAGAGCTGAAGAAGTAAAGCAGGCGCCTCTCTCTGAGGCTGAGGCCAGCCCTGAGGAAGGAGGGGAGGGGGTGTTGGCCCAAGGACCCTTGGAGACATGGCTGAAGGCAGCAGAGCTGTCACAGGTGTCCCTTCAGTGGGATGGCACAGATGTCGAGCTAAATGTGGGGAAGAAAATGGAAATATGAGGCAAAGTAGTGCCGAAGTAGGAGAGATTGAGACGGGGGGAGCTCTGGGGGGGGCCTCGAAGAGCAAAGGGTGAGAATTTTGTATGTATTTGGCCTACTGTGATGGAACTGTTAAACTAATGATACCCTTAGCTCCCTCGGGGGCTGAAAGCCCTGATTTAGGCATTTAAGCATAATTGCAGCCCAGCAGAACTGTGTGTCAGGCTAATGCTCTGTTCTCTTGCTTCCCCCGAGGCCAGAGGAGGCAGGAGCCATTCCCACTTCATTAGTGTGGCAGCAGGGGGACTGTCTCAGCTCTTTTGCTGAAGTTAATAATAAAATTAAACTAATTGTTATGCCTGTTTGTGGAGAAGAAAGTGTGGCTTCTGGGATGATTTATTTATTTTTCTCCTGATGTCTGTCTTGCTGTGACCTGCGTTGGAATGGCAGGATGGGAACGGAGCACAGCTGTGTCTCCGGAGCAGAGTCGTGACTCCGGGAGTGTTTTCATCTGTGTGTGCCGAGGCACAGTACACAAACTGTTAAATTTCCTTCCCTCAGCTCCCAAATCCATTCCTCCAG
This sequence comes from Bombycilla garrulus, assembly GCA_013400315.1. Classification (NCBI taxonomy): domain Eukaryota; kingdom Metazoa; phylum Chordata; class Aves; order Passeriformes; family Bombycillidae; genus Bombycilla; species Bombycilla garrulus. Next base: position 532,599 of record VXBU01006144.1, read on the forward strand.
TCCATGCCAAAGCATGCGTTCTTCTATCAAGACCATATGTACGCCAAGACCAAGGTTCTAAAGTCAAGGTGTTTTTGAAATATTGGAGTGCAAATTAAGTATCTGAGTAATCTTAACTGTCTTCTAAAAAAAAAAAAGAATTCTCTATCTGCCTCACATATAACTCAAAAGATTAATGGAAGGCTGAACTTTGATCCAAGTCCAACAGCTGATACCAGCCATGAGACTTTCCAGGCCTGAAAGCAAAATAGAAAAATCCAATAAAAAATACCTCCATCTTTGAGGCGCACAGCCTCTTGGCCATGGTTTGGGCTGATAATGCCATTTTTTCCTCTGTTGCTAACCTCTTCTTGTGTCCCCTTTGTCCTATGCCATTGGACCTTACCTAGAGCAGTTTGAGTAAATTAATGACATTACTTAGGGTGTTTTATGGCTTTGTAGGAAACACATCTGCCTGATTATTGAGGAAGGCCACCAGGATGTGGGATCGATCCTCTGCCCTCTCTGGGACTCAGTCACTGTCTCGTTTGCTCAGCACTGTTTGTTTTTCCTGCCATCTGCTACCCGAGCAAACACTTGCTCTGTGTTTTGACAAAAATATCAACTTTCAGGTCTTTAAGGTCCCTTCCTATTCGAGCCATTCTATGAAAAGTGATGCGCCATTGGAGATTACTGCACAACTAATAAGGGACTTCAGTCCCCAAAATTGTTCTTTGGATTCATCACTGATTCATGAGAAGTTTAAATGGTGTGAAGCAAGAAAAAAGCTCCATGCAAGGCTGCTTATAAAAATATGTCACCTAAAAAGCAGTCAAAATAGCAGTTGAATCCTTAGGTGGGAAACAACGTAGGAAGCACTTGGATCTGGCTTAGCACTGAGGGGTGTGGGTGCCAGGCATGGGTATGGGCAGAAATGATGGAAGCATCACTGAAATCCAAGCTGAGGATTGCAAAGTTTGAGCAACTGTAATTTCTCTGCTTTATTCTGGAGATCCTTATCCTTCTGATAAGAATCTGGAGGGTGCACTTTCATTTGTTTAAAATGCAATAAATAAATATGAACAGAACATCAAAGGATGCTTTTTCTTGTAATTTTTAACTGCTTCTCCACTGAGTCTTTCTGTGGATCCCTTGGCGTCTTTTTCATTGTTTTCTGACCCATTTGTGTCTCTCGTGCTTGCTTTATAGGGTTACTGTCAGCAAACTGATCTTTCTGGGGTTTTCACTTTCACATGTTTTTTGGGGGGATTGAGAAAATCCTGGGCGTATGGGACTGTTTGTCAGAGTTCCGTGTGTTTCCTAAAAGCACATGCAAAAATCCCTTTGAAGAATGTAATTTTATTGCTTACACTCACGAAATCTTCTCTTTGGGGATACCATAATTCCAACACAAATGCTTAATTATGGTGTTTTTTTACAAAATCCCCAACCCTTCTGTGGCTGCCTGGCTCCTTATCTCCAGCACTCGGCTTCCTGTGATTTAGCAGCGCACAAACTGCAGCTCCAAGTGCTCGAGGTGGAGAAGAGTAAAACGGGAGCACTTGAATGTTTTTTGCCCAAGCTGTGATTACAGCCCGGCGTTTCCCGGCGCTCGAGCCCTCTCTTCGGAGTGTAATTAGGAACACATTGATTCTTATTGCAGCTGGCAGCTGCTCGCTATTGCCTTTTTCAGCTTCTGACCCCCATAGTCCCGCTGACCTTTCCTGGGGTTAGTCGTAGGCCCTTTTCATTGTGATGGGCTCGAAGTGGCTCATGTGGAGTTGATTATTTCCTTGCTTGTCTGGCCTTTTTGGTGCCATAACTCCAAGTCACTTCCATTTTTTTCCCCTGCTTTTGGCTGACCACAGTGAAAGGAAATGCTTTTGCTGGCGACAGGATCGGTTTGCACGCTTGACTGACTCGATTGAGACCCTGAAAGGGGGGAGGGGGAGGGTAATGAACACTGTAGGTGCTGCATTTGCTTTTTAAAGGTTGATGTTAATGATTGAGTGGTCATTAGGCATTCATAAAAATGAGGCTTCGGCCGGTTCCGTTGCCTTTTGGCACTCGGAGCCCCGCCGGTTGGCACTGGCAGCGCGGTGTCGCGGCAGCGGTGGCTCTGGGAGCGCTGCGCTGTCACCTGCGCGGCACCGCGAGCTGTGCCAGCCCCGAACACCGGGGATGAACCGGGCAGCAGCGGCCCTGAAGCCGCGGGCAGGCTGCTGCTGGCTCCTGGAGCCCGCTCCTCCCAGCCCAGAAAGCTAATGAAGTCTATGTGCCAGCTGTTACACTCATTTTGCCAGACCCCAGGAGGACAGCATGAAGACAGTCAGTGATCAAAGGCTCTGGAGATCACTGAGGAGCCGAGCAGCAGGAATGTCTGATTGCTTTCTCTTGGAATGCCACAGGCTTCAATACCTCCTTTTTTTTCNTCTTTTTTTTTTTTTTTAAGGTGTCTTGGTGTGAGATTTAATGATCTAACTCAGCTTGCTCACGCTGAAGCCAGAGTATTTTAGTTAATTCAAGGGGATTCATTTGTTCTAAATTTAGGTGGTTTGAAAATTTGTGGGTTTTGTTCTACTGATAGCAAGTTAAAATGAAATTTTTCTTGGTTACCCTAAATAAATGACTTAGGGGAAAAAAAAACAAAACAATTTACTGAGCTTTGGGTGTTAAATCGCATATGGCATTATAAAGTGGGGTGGGATTAATACAGTTTGAAAAATGGGAAATCTGTGTATCCAAAGCTGGTAATAGTCCAGAGGGCTGTCACAATGCAGCTGGTGGGCAGTGCTGCCCCTGAGGCTCAGTCACTTTTTCCTTGGGCTTCTTAGCAAAGGCAGTCAGCTCCTGGAGGTGGAGTGGGCAACTTGAATAACTCCCTCTGTTCCCGAGCGTGCTGTTTCCTTCCTCCTTCTGCTCTACCCAACATTTATAGGAGCTGGAGCGTTTGGGTAGTGCAGAAACCCTTCCTCATTTAGCTGTTCCTCATGGAACAGCTCACTGAAGGTTGGGAGAGTGGTGGAGTGGGGAGTGATGGAGCAGGAGTGCAGTAACAGATCAAGATGGGGTGGTGGCTGTTGGGAAGGGAGGTCCTGGTGTTGTCCTGCCAGCTGGTCTGAGATGGCAGGAAAATGATTCAGGGAGCTAAACCAAAATGGGGATGAGATAATGTTCTTTTCATAGTGATTCTGCCCTCAGCTGCAAGGGTGGAGAGGAGTTCATGGTCCAGTAAATAAGTAGGGCAGGATTCAGCTGTGTTTGGAAGGACACTGGAGCTCAGCACTATGGAAATGCATGGAAAACAGCATTTTGTTATCTTTTAGAGCGTGAAACCTTCTTTGGGGGCAAACATGGGTAGGAGTGAGTTAATTTAGAGATGAGGGTTAAGTTGTGGTGCCAGGATCAGACCTGTGGAGCTGTACATTGAAGACCACTGGTTTCTGGAGAAACAGCGGCAAACACAAAGCTTTGGCAAGAGACAAGAAGGTCACTGCCAGAGCTGCAGAAATCCTGGCTGCTCTGGTGCCTGTGCCTCCCCATCTGGCTCAGTAGGTGCTTCAGTGGGCAGGGCTGCTCCCTGGTGTGGGATGACCTGTGTCACCCTGGTGAGGTTTCCAGCTGTGTGGCAGTGTGCCAGCTGCCGTGCAGCATCCCGTGTGCCAGGCTGATGTGCCAGTCTGGTGTAGGGGACAGCCCTGCTCCTGCACTGGGAAGCCACTGTTGAACTGTCCCATCGCCCCTGTTTGCAGTTAGAGGTGTTGGTTTATTTTCTTGCCTGTGCAGGGCATGCTGGAGGTTGCGGGGCTGAAACTGGGAGCTGCTGGACGCCTGTCCCCACAGCTCTGTGCTGAGGGGTTCCTTTCATAAAGGGTCTGTGACAAATGAGGCACACAGCTAGCATTGTGTCATGTGCAGAAATACTTCATCTTACTAATTACGTCCAGAAGTAGCAGGCACACGTTTCTGGGTGCCCCTGTGTGTGCAGCATGCTTCCGAGGGGCAGGCATCCATGGGAATGACCCCTCCCCCTGACACAAGCCTGTTATCTTCCTTGTTTCCCTTGATCCATGAGCAATAACCTGCTTTAGAGCTGACAAGGAGGTCAAGTGCTGCATGAAGATAACTGGAGGATGACTTTAGGTGAAGAGGTCTGGGTGGAAGTCGGAGAAATGTGGCCTTTGCCATGCTGTGCCTTTCTGCTGGGCTGGAGAAATGGCCAGTGAAAGTGAAATGTACATTTTCCTGATCCACAAAAAACATGTCTGTCTCTATTCAACCTTGAATATTATTTATATTAATAACTCCTCTTTTAGTTTAAAATGCTCAGACAGTGACACCTCTTACTTCAAAATAATTTCAACTATTTGATCCACAAGTGATGGAGATAAATCCTCCCAATCTAGGAGCAGTGAACAGTGGGCAGAGTTGCTCTGAGCAGAGCTCATCTTGGAGTCTAGGACACTAAAATGGAGTCACATCTAACCAAGATGCTCCTCTTCCAGATCCCAACAGGACCCCAGTGACTGGTACTTGCTGTCAAAATGGGAGCTCAGGGTTATTAAAAAGATGGCAAAGGGGAAGAGTCATGCTTTTCCATCCCTGGGGCTTTTTAAATACAATATTAAAGAGGCAAAGTTTCTCCACAGGATTTCTAAAGACCAAAAAACTATGAGCTGTGGTCTTGCCCTTTTCTCTGTATTTAACAAGGGGCTTCTGAAGTGTCACTATCTGCAGAAGAAGAAGAAAGAAGCATTTTTGGGTTGTGTTGCTGGGTCTTATCTTCCCCTGTGTTCCCACAGCTACCAGTGAGCAAGATGTTTCTGCCATCCCTTCAGAAGCAGATGTTGAGAAGCTTCATTCAGATGCCCATGTGTTGGTGCTGAACAATCCTACTCCAGTTAAAGCCAATATTTTTCCTTTTTTTCCGCCCAGTCGGAGAACTTTGGTCTTTGTGGCTCGCTGTGTGTACTCACTGCTTTGCAGTTGATCTTACCACTCCACAAGCCTGCAAAAGCCAAACTGGTAGGTCAAAAGAGGAGTAGCTGTTGACACTGGCAGCGAGGAACATGTAAGGAGAAAGATAAACAGAGGGAAATCAGAGCCTGGATAAAGTAGATCTCCAAAGATAAAGTTTAGTTAAAGATAATGAGCTGGCCTTGTTTAAAAAGACAGCTGCAAAATAACCCAGTAGCTCCATGTGCTGGGGTTAAAGTTGACCCAGAATATACGTTTCATTGCTTTTGATAAATAAATAGTGGAGGGAAGATTTGGCAAAAAGCAACATTGCCCCCAGCCCTCTTCAGCAAAGTGTTTGATGTTAACAAGTTCTCTGGGTGTTTACTTTGTCCTCTGTGTGTGCTGGTGGAGCGGCGCTCCTGCCCTTGAACCGAGGGAGAATTCAAATAAACCAACCCCTTCTGCACAGCTGGGCTCTTCTGCCATCTGTGGCTTCCCAAATCAGCCCTGGCTCGCCTTGGGAACCAGCCTGGGCCACAGGATCATTGGGTCTTCCAAACAGCTGAAATAAATTTGCCGGATCAGATAGAACTGCCCAGAAATGGGAGCAGAACTCCCGTTTCTTGCTGCCCTCTCAAGCTGTCAGCGTAACCTGGAGTGCAGTTTGTGGGCAGAAGTGGCAGTGAGCAAACAGCTCCATAAAATCCTGAGTGATTCTTTAATTATGATTGGAGGCTTTTCCTGATGCTTAATTTGCATATATACTTTACAGTGATGCTGTGATGATAAAATATGGTTATTTTAAAATAAACCACAGGAATAATTTTGCTGTTGATATCTGGATCCGGCTTCTTGGAAAGCAAATGCTCTGTGAACACCCAATAAACTTATTCTTACCAAGCATGTAAATTGCTGCACTTGTTTCTGAGCTCAAGGAAAACTCCCAGTTACTGTGTGTGTGTTGGATACATGTTTATATATGCAGCTGATAGATGAGATGTTTAAAGTCTATGCTGAGTGTTATCAGCAGTGGAATTGTACGGCCGAGCTGATAAATGAAGTAACTGTGCTAAATGAGCTCAGATCTTATCCATCATGGCATTACGCAAGGCCAATAGGACATTTACATGAATGGCAGCTGTGGATTTATTGTTTTGTTAGAGAAACCAGTGTTTGATTGAGACTCAGAGTGTCAGAACCACCATTCCTGAGATTCACCTCGTATAAGTTCTGTTGCTGGTTCCATGATTTAGTTTGTATTTTGCTAGTTTAACAATTCCTTTTGTAGAGTCTTTTAAGTTGGAAAAGACCTCTGGGATCATACTTAGTTTGTGTTTTGCTGGTTTAATGATGTAGTTTTTATTTTTGATGATGAAAGTGAGATCTCACATAGCTCATGTGTGATATGGCCAAGGAAAGGACTTCCCTCTCTAGAAGGAGCCATGGAGATAAAAATGGATATAATGGATGCTCCGAAAGGGTATAGGAGAGTGCACCATTTTTTGGGAATATAAATGAGAACAAGACTAATATTGTGGTTTTTCATTGCTATTTTTTGCCTGTAAAGCCCAGCAGAAGGAGCCAGCAGATGACAGGTCTCAGTGAGCAGGTTTAGAGCAACTGAGAGCGGTAGCGGCATCGCAGCAGTAGATTCATAAGAAACTTGTAAAACAAGTGCGGCCTGATGATAGATGGTCAAATGATTATTGTTTGCAAACAATATTATCTCCAATAGATAAGCTGTTTACTTTGGACTCCAGCTCCTCTGGGTGGAACAGAGTCTAATTTATCAAGGCAGAGCGGTTCAATGCGGATGCCTCATGCCCCAGCTGTGGAAAAACTCTTACATTAAGAATAGTACTTGGAACCACACTGAAGTTCAGCTCTAACTCACTTTTACAGATGGTTTCTATATTGCAAAGAATATTGGCTGTTTCCTGGTTGTGCCTTTTTTTTTTTTTTCAATCCCAAACACTTTGTTGTAAGAGAGTTAAAAGACAAACTCCTGAAACTCACAGTAGACATGTGCCTGTTTGTTTTGTAGCTGTTTCCGTGCCTCATCCTCATCTTAGTCTGGAGCTTTGGGCTTTCAATTTGGATAATCTGGCGCTATGCATCCAGCCCCCAGACACTTCCAGGCACTGCTCCTCATTGCTGCCACCAGCGTTGTCACTGTCACCAGCACAGGTAAGGCCTTGCCCAAGCCTGGGACTTGGAAGTTTTGGGGTTGAGCCCAAACTTTGGAACAAACAACCCTTGGGAGTGCATTTCAAAGTGACCAACTTTAATAGATATTGTCAATAGGCTGCTTTTAAAGAAGCTTGGAGCACTGAAATGCAGCCTTACATTCAGTATGTGACTTTGCCTGTGAAAACTTGGCTCAAGACAAGCACCAGAACGTGGAGGACTCTGGGCTACGTGGGTTTGTTCCTTGGGATCTCCATGGATTCAGCTGGACGCCGATTCTGCTGCATGCAGTGCATCTTGTGTTCCCAGGGGTCGGGAGGGGTTTGGATTTGTAGGGGGAGAGGGGAATCAGCCCTTTGAAATGCGAAAGCTGATGCGTGGCTGCAGTTGGAACAGCTCTGGTGTTAAAAAAAAGAAGAGGGATGGTTTTAATTGACACATCTGCTCTGTGTAGTCAGCTTGTCTTAACGTAACCACACAAAAAAGAAGCTTTTACTACTTTTAGCACTTCATAGCCAATCGTTATGAGCAAATGGGATAAATTTTATTTTTCAAGCAGTCATAGGAGATAAATTCCAGCTGCAAGGTCACTGCTACCAATTTTGCCTTTTACGCGAAGTGCAGTGTTGGTGTCAGAAGTGAGGGCAGGGGCGAAGATGAAAGTAGCAGTGTGATTTCATAGCAATTGGTGGCAAGCAAACTGAAAGGTCAGTGCTTCCCTCTTATCCCTGGAAATTCAAACTGAACTAATAGAAAAAACAGTTTTCTAATTAAAAGCTAAAAATGGACATCTGGAGTCCTGTGAAATGCTTGGATACCAATTTTATGGATTTCATCTTTTTTTGTTAAGTGAAGCCACACTTTAATTTCCAGTTTTATTTTATGTTTATGCAGATAGTTTATGGTTCGGTTAAAAATGTGCAGTTTCTCATCTGAAACTCATAACCAGAGCTGGGATGGACTGACTTGAGAAGAAAAGCATGAACCCAGGGCCCCACCTATAAGAAAACTGTCTCTGACTTGGATGTCATTTAATATCATCTTGACCCGTACTATCTGGAATTCCTTAGAGCCTTTGCAAAATAGAAGTTGTTTTTCCCTGCCAATGTGTTTATTTTTATTTTAGTTTTTCTCCTAATTTATGTTACTAACCAATTAAGAATTACTGGTGTTAATTGCCTTTTGCTTGCTTCCTTCATGCAAAATCTTTAGTGGAGAATTCAATAGAAAACAAATGGAAATACTTCCCAGTGTTTCATTGGCCAGGATAGGAAAAAATCTCTTCCAACAAGCAGGAATTTTCTTCTGGCAAATAAATGGATTCTCATAACCAAGTTCTGTGGAATTGAACCTTTTATTTATTAGCAGCTCTTCCTGTTTCTGTTCATCTTTACTCAGTAAAGATAATGGATGCCCAATTCATCATCCTTGTCCTGATGAAGTCCATGTATTTGGAATTAGCAAGAGCCTTTGCTGTTCGTCCAGCTTTTTTTATCCGGCTATTTTTAATTAGTTCTGCAGACTCGGAGACGGTTCTGTGTAAATACCTGGCAGCTCCTGCCATTTCTAGCATTTTACAAGTCACGTCCGGGCCTGCTTCATATGGGACAGATCAGCTACAGCTGCGTGTTCCTGTGCTCCATCTCTTCAGGTGACGGGTGCTGGTTTCCTCTGGATAAATCCAGTGGGATTGCAATTTTTGCCGGCCCTGGCAAGCGTGATGCCTCTGCCTTGTGCACACTTGGGGATGTACCTCCCCCTTTCTACACCTACTTCCATTTAATTGTTGTTACCCCCTTTGTGGGGTTTGAATCTTGACATTTTCCCAGTGTTTGACAGCGAGCAGGAATCTCTCCTGAGTTCCTCTTGCCAAGGAAAAGGCAACACTTGCTTAAGTATCATCTGCAAATTGGAATTTAGAGACCCCTTATATGATTCTTTCCTACTGGTCAGCACATCTTTAACCTTATCACCTGTGTCCATGCAAAATTCTGCTCTCTAACTCAATGCATGTATATTTTTCCTTTCAGATTTAACTCCCCGTTTTATTTCTGAGCCCTCATCTACTGTCCAGAAGTCTGGTGAGCCTGTCCAACTCCGCTGCTCTGTAGAGCCCTCCACAGCTCACATTTCTTGGCTGTTTAATGGGGAGCCTCTGGACAGCAGGGTGGGAGAAGTGGAAATCCAGTCAGGATCTTTGACAATCGTGTCCCTGAGCGCGGCGATGTGCGGGCGCTATCAGTGCGTGGTGAGCAGCAGCGTGGGTGCTGTGCTGAGCCGGCCGGCCACCGTGTCCATGGGCAGTAAGTTCATCTGCATTTCTGTTCTTTGCTCCTTGCAAAAGGAGGTCCTTCAATAGACCTCAGCTGCCTTGTATGGTTTGTTCTTCTTTGACTTTTAGAAAATGCCTAGATCAAAATGTTCCGGGGTGTTTTTTTTCCTCGGCCAGTATGTACAATATGATGGATTATACGCTTCTTGCCTTTTTTTTAATTGCATCGTCTGAGACCTGTCAGGTGATGCAGCCCTAATGTTGCAGCCCTGATGATGGGGATTCCCCAGAATCTCATGGATCCCCATCCCTGGAGGCTTTTAAAGCTTCAGCTAGACCTGATGGATTAGTGGTTAGCTCGCTGAAGGACCTCAGGGGTCTCCTTCAGCAAACACAAATGTTATTCAATGAAATAATATTAATTTCCATGAATTGGCCTGAAAATACAAGATTCCCAAATGCTTCCCTTCACAAAGGATGTTAGGTAGAGCAGCTAAGCTGCCCCGCCATTGCAGAAGTATGCTTGAGAGTTGAGGAAAAATCTGTGGGAATTGTTGCCTGGGAAATAAGTGGGAGCTGCAGGTTTTCATTTTCATTTGATTTGGTCAAACCAGTGTTGATGTTCTTCAGGTGGGCCCAGTCTTCTCTCCTCTTAGGGACAGCCTCCCTTCTCTTAGTTGCACTGGTTCTTCTGATCAGTCTTTGCCTTGATGCTTGATCTGTAAATTATGTGACCTCAAGGGATTTGGAAGAAGAAGGACAATGTCTTCCACATGGAAAGGACGATGTGGTGCTGAGAATGGGAGTACAATATTCCTGCATGAGTGTGATTTGTCTGCTCGGGATCTGTGGGCTGTCTGAATCAGGTCTTTGTCAAGCAGGGTTTGAGTGATTTCTCTGGAAGGGTACCTCATCTATGGAGCATGTCCAAAAACCCCTTGGGAGGAAAATCTCTTATAAGTGTTTTGGTAAAGTACTGACCCATGGCCAGCCCCTCTCAAGAGAGCTCCAAGGGTGGCCAACATAAGAAAACTTCACAGCCTCAAAGAAGTTTGAACATGGAGGGAGTAGAAGAGCAGCTTTCACACTTCCCTCCTCCCTTGGAGGTTTTGGCAGCACACAGGAAGGTGCTGGGAGCTCTCTGCCTGCCTCATGGCACTGCTGTGTTCATTATCATCCCAGAAAGACAATTCCATGTTTTTATGGACAGGCTTCCTGCTGTCAGTGTGAATTGTCTTCTGTAGTGCCCACAGAGCCTGTGCCCAGCAGAGACACTGCAGCTTTTCCAGTGTCTCTGCTGGCTTTTCTGGGAGCAGTTGAGGGGATGCAGGAATTATTTTTTTTTCCTTACTGTTCCCATATAAAAGCTGGTGCTTTTTGTAGTTAGGAAGTGCATAAGGGGGGTTTATGCTGTTATGGGCTGCAGGATAGATCGGGCCTGTTGATGGGGAGTGTCCAAAAGCTACACCAGAGAAGATAATCAGTGTGAAACCAACACAAATACTGAGCTTACTGCCCTTCCCCTCCCCCAAGCCCTGGCTGCTCTTACCCTGTTCTCAATTCTCTGCAGGTTTAGCTGACTTTGATGCTTTGGGGACGGCTGCTGTTGTAGCAGAGGAAGGAGGCACAGCTCTCATCAGGTGCAAGGTGCCAGAAAGTCACCCCAAAGCACAGGTTCGCTTCCAAGTGCGGGGGAAATGGCTGGAACAATCAACAGGTGAGGTGTTTTGTGCAATATAAATACCCAACAAAAGCTTGCCTGGAGTTTTTTTCTTTTTCTTTCCTTTTTTCTAAAGGAAAAAATCCTCTGGAAACTTGCAGAACTTCCTGTGCAAATCACTTTATCTAAACCTACTCTTGGAAATGAGTTTCCTTTGCACGGTGATTTCTTTGTGATCCTGTATTTAGAATAAGTAGTTATAGCTGACCAATTAATTTAAAAATTACAAAAAAGGAAGACATCTTTTGAAACAAAATTAAATTTAAACCTCTTTTCACCTTCCCCACTTGTTTAGACAACTACCTAATTCTTCCATCTGGAAACCTGCAAATTTTGAATGTATCTTTAGAAGACAAAGGATCCTACAAGTGTGCAGCGTACAACCCAGTTACTCATGACCTCCGAGTAGAACTCACTGGACAGAAGCTCACAGTCACACGTGAGTATTCACTTCAGCTTTCCAGAATTAATACAGCTCAGACAGAATAAATATAATCCCTAAAGTTTTTAGCAAGGGCCTATCAGTGCCTCCAACACCGTGGTATGTAAGATCTCTGCTGCGTTCTTTGCACATTCAGTTCTTATTTCCACTCACTGTGGAGGAGCAGCATGACTGCTTTTCAAATCCCTGGCAGTCACCTTCGGAAAGGGAATACTGCTCATACTTCTGTCCCTAAATCTATTTTGGAGCAGGACTTCTGGAAGACAATGTTACAACATTGTGCTCAGTCCCAAGTGCAGTGTTGGAAAGACTTGGAGGAGGACAGAGAATGGGATGGGAGGGTGTGGTTTAAGAGCTTGGTTGGTTTCTCCTGCAGGGAAAAGCTAAGAGAATTTGGATTGTTCAGCCTGTAAAATAGAAGGTTTAGTGTGGGTTTACTGGCCCAACTTCACCCTTCCACGGGGAATTCTTTTGACAAGGCATGAGACAGGACTTCTAGATGCTTAAAAGTGCAGTTTATTTATCTTCTACATGGAGCAAAAAGTGTGAGGTCTTTTACAGGTGTTGAAAGCATGGCTGGAAGTCACGGGATTTCTGGCTTGCATCATCCTTTAAAGACTCATTAACCAATAGAATATTGACAACTAGGATATTTACACTGTTAGACCAATAATAAGAAATTTCATCTAGCAATAATGTGACCTTTTCTGACCTATCTTGTTCTGCCACACAAATCTATTCTACAGACTTCTTGTTACCTTTGTAACTACTTCTGTTCTCTCTATCTAGCTTAACATGTCTCTATTTTGACTACAAGTCTACATTCTTGATTCTAGCACTTAAGCTTGAAAGCTTCTCCCAGGGCCTGAGCTCAAACCCTGGGTTTAAGTCTAAGTTTTGGCCCGCAGTGTTCTGAGAGCTCTCTGCTTTTTTGATCCTGACATTTTAGGGGTGACCTAATTGTGATCTTCCAGTATCTGAAGGGAGCCTACAAGAAAAATGGAGAGAGAGGATCTGGAGTGACAGGACAAGGGGGAATGGCACTGATAGAGAGTAGGTTTAGATGAGATATTGGGTTCCTGTGAGGGCGGTGAGGCCCTGTGAGGCACTCTGCCAAGAGAAGCTGTGCCTGTCCCATCCCTGGATGTGTTCAAGGCCAGGCTGGACAGGGCTTGGCACAGCCCAGTCTAGTGGAAAGTGACCAGCAGCCCAAACCATTCTGTCATTCTATTCCACGCTTCATCTCCTTTCCTCCAGGCCCTTCTTCAGGTGGCTCCCACATCCTTCACCCGCTGGCTCCCCAGAGCCTGGCAGTGCCCCGGCACAGCGCCCTGACCCTGGAGTGTGTGGTCAGTGGGTCAGCTCCAGCCCCCCTGCGCTGGGTGAAAGACGGCCGGGACGCTCTGAGGAGAGGCAGGTGGAAGCTGCTGCACTCTCACCTGGTGACCGACCGGCTCGAGCCATCGGATGCTGGAAATTACTCCTGCCTGGTGGGAAGTGACTCTGGAACAGTGAAATATGTTAACTATTCGCTTACTGTACTTGGTAAGAAGTAAAGACGTTTTCACATCCAGGCAACAAACGCACCCTTCGTATACCTGCTAGTTTTGGCATCTGCTTCCGAACAGCCTTGCATTCTTTCTCAACCCTAAGCGTATTAAAATAAAGAATACAGATCCGATTATAATGACTATATCCCATCGTTGCTCCCAAGTTAAAATCCGTAATTATTTATCTCTTCAAACCATTTGCAGTCTGAAATCATAAGAGTGAAGGAAAACAAATCCAAGGGAAGAACTGATCCATTTGTTTTCCTACAGAGTGCCAGTGTCAGTAATGTGCCAGGGACCAGATTTGCTTCTTTTGAGGCTGCATGTGACCAAAAAGCTGGCAAGGGAAGGTGATATGTTTGGATGAGAACATAAACAAAAGCAAAAGAAACATAATTATATGTTTGGCCTCTTTTGTTTGGCTGCTAGTTGTTCCTCACCGCCCTTTTCCATTGTAGCAGATTTTCCTGGTATTTGAGTTTTTCTGCATTCGTGACAGATTTTGTTTGGGTTTTAAAATGTGTATGTTGGAGTTAGTCAGAAAACAGGGTGTTGATGCACAACACACCTCTTTTTGGGGGATGTCACTAATTAATTGTTTTGAAAATAGAAGTGCTTTTTTTACAAGATTAATGCAAACACATGGCTGTTGGTATAAAAGGAAGAAACCATTCAAATAAGGCCATGTGTGGGAAAACGGGCTTTATGCTGTGCAGTTTGTGATACTTGCTCAGCCTTTGGATGTGATAAGCCTGTGTAATGTTTCACAGCAGTTTTTTCAGGACTTAGTCTAAGTGGTTTATGTAGAATCACTTCCCTTTCCAGAACCTGCCTCGCTCTCCAGGGGACTGCAGGATGAAACTGTGGCTGCTGGAGCGAGTGTCCATTTCTGGTGTGACGCTGGAGGCAGCCCTGCTCCCACCCTCACCTGGCTCCACAACGCAGCTCCTGTCCAGCCCTCCCCACGGCATTTCCCCACAGGAAACCACCTGCACATCTGCGGGGTCACCCCACAGGACTCTGGCTTGTACCAGTGTGTGGCAAACAATGGCATTGGGTTTGTGCAGTCCACGGGGAGACTCCGTGTCCAGCCAGGTAGGAGCACTCGCAGCCCTCAAGAGCTCACATTAAGCATTTATACTTTAAGCTTTATTCTGCTGTGTTTTGGGGTTTTTTTTCCTAGATTACGTATTAATTTGTTTCTGACCACTAATCTTACAAAGAAGGTCCTTTCAGCTGGATTTTAAGAAATGTAGGGATTTCTGGGGTAGTGTGGCTACTTGATACTTAAAACCTGGATTATCAGCAGCAATCAAATCAGCTTATGACTGGATTTGATGCGATTTGTTCTTAAATAGAATCAGGATCCTGTTGTGCTGGATGAGCTGGTACTCCTACTAGTATTGGCTGCTGAGTAGTTAAGCCTGTTCCATAATCGAGTTTACACAACAATCACCAGGTTTGGGGTTAATGCACACTTCCCCTCTATCAGATTGGCAGGATCAGGTACCAGTAGTCTTTTTGATCTCTTTCCTGTCTAAGATACCTTCTAATACCCAGAAAAGCTGAATTCTTCTGGCACAAGGATGCTGGCAAGACTGTTGCTGTCCCTGTTGTCTCCCTGTCGTGTGTAGCTGAAGCTTTGAATCTTCTCTGGACCAGTTATGGTTGGTGTGAGCTGTGCAGAGCCTGGCTGAGCAGAGATTTCATGGCCTGTGCATGTGTGGAGTGGACTAAGCCAGCCTTGCCTGCACTGTGTTCCTCGCTGACAGCCAAGTCTTTGTCATTTAGAGAGTTTAAAGTGGGTTTGAGTGTAGGTTTTTATCAGCCTTCTCTAAGGAGAAGTCTGTGCTGATCTCTTCAGTCTGGAAGGGGAATCTAGAGATTCTGTGTAGAGAAGAAATAATTGTTAAAATGGTTAGAAAGAACCACATGTGATTTTTACAATTGTATTAACTTGTTCTGGCATGAAGTGTCATATCCCTTAGTTGAACTCATTGTTTGGTTGTATTTCCCCCCAGGCTCTGTCCCTGTCATCATCACCTCCCCAGCCAACACCACAGTGGTCGCAGGAGGGGACGTGACCCTGTCCTGCGATGCCACCGGCCTGCCCGCTCCTCTGATCCGCTGGTACGACAGCAGAGGCCTCGAGATCAGCCCCCCTGGGCAGGGGCTTCACCCCACAGCACAGAGCCCTCCCCGGGCAGGGCCAGAGCCCTCCTGCCCCCCCGTGCCCCGCGTGGGCCGGGGCTCCCTGCGCCTGCGGGACGTGAGCCCTGAGAGCGCCGGCAAGTTCCGCTGCGAGGCCAGCAACCTGCACGGCTCAGCCCTGGCCACAGCCTTCCTTACAGTCGGTAAGCTGCAGCCCCAAACTTCCCTCCTGACTCCCTGATTTAGCTGAGAAACGCCTCAAAATAAGAAATGCGTGGCAGGTGGGTGGGTGGGATTTCAGGGAAAGGAAGCAGAGGAGTCTTAGTTGTCTTCATGGACCAGTTGCTCCCACTTTAGGCAAAGGAGGAATGCTGTGTGCATTGCATGGACTTAGCATTTCATATGTGGTAAAAACAATCTGAGGGTGGTATCTTTTATTTATTTCTTTAAATTGCTGCTAGGTAAAGACAGTACTTGCACTAAAGCAAGACAGGAAAGAGCCTTTCCTCACACTGGAATATTATGTGACATTAATAGCAGGTTTGAGCTCCCCCAAGTTCCCTTCACAAGAACTGTGATACAGATTTGTAGTTACATGAAGTTACTTAAGTTTCTGAGCTCTTTCAGCACCCTGCCTTAGTTAATTTAGCTGAACGCCAGGAAGATTTCAGGTCAGTGAGATTTAATATGTGGCTCCATATTTAATGTTCTTTGGTTAGAGTTTAAAACTCCTGTAAATAACATGAAAAGATGCTTAAAGGTTCACTTAGGGGAAAAAAAGAAAGAAGAAACCTCAAGAAAGTGATCCCATCATGTAGTTTTATAAATCAGTTATTTTTGGACCTTGCTGAGTGGAAACATGAAACTAAATATCATCCCAGAATTCAGCCTGTGTTAAAGAGAAAAATCCCACTGCCTTGCCTCAGAATTTTACGGCACTGAGTTCAATTTTAATGCTTTGTTTATTAACTTTTATCGGTTTCTAATACGTTGTACTGGCTGCTGATTATTGTGCAGAGGGTGGTTAAGGCATTTGGTTTTGATATAAAAATCCCTGTGGACTTTCTGGGAGCTGTTAGGGGTTTAGAGCAGCTCCCAGCCATGCCAGAGACATGCTCAGACACTCAGCTGTTTAATGAAGAATTCCTGCCAGGTAACACTTCTGAAGCACCTGAATGACTTCAGCTGGGATTCCAGCGCATTTCTTTGGTAGAAGGATCAGCTTAAGCACCTCTCAGCCTCAGTACCTGGTCCTGTAATTTGCCTTGCCCCAGCACACAGTAAGACAGCCCATTTGGCTGAAAAATATATATATTTTTTTTTTCCCCTTCTGCTGGATCTATTCGAGCCTGTGATTCATTGCATGGTCTTACAGCAGGCAGGACAACTTCAGCTGCCATCATAGTGAGAAACCACCAAAATGTAAAATGATGCCTCAGGATCCTGTAGCCACAGCCCTCCCTTTTTTGAGTCTTTTTTAGACAGTTGTGGGGTTGGCCTGCATGGCAGGAGCTTCCCAGAGCTACTGAACACAAGGTTAAATCTCCAAAATAACTTCTTCTAATGGAAATGAAGGAGAAAAATACACTTCAGGGAGTCTGAGTAGAAGGGAGAGGGAGTGAAAACAGAAGGCCTGCACAGGTGGGTGTTTCAGGGGCAAATGGGCTGAAGTTGCTCCCACAGAAACCTTAGAGAAGCTCTGGGAAGTCCTAATGTGATTTGAAACACGTGCCAGGTGTGGGTGACCTCACTGATGTGCTGCTGTTCAGGTTTTCAGAGGGCTTTCCTGGCCTGTGCTGAGGTATTTGGAGAGCTTGCAAAGCAGGGAGGATCCTCTGGCTGTTAAAAAAGTGCCTGGGAATGTGACCTGTTTGTACAGCACAGATAAGACCCAGAGCTGCCGGCTCAGCCTGGGGCTATAGCCTGGTCAGGAGGGGAGCAGGAGAACAAGCAAAGGTGCTTGAAGCACAACAGGTGAGGCAAGGTTTGTGCAGGAGGAGAGGCTGAAAAAGTGAGGGCTTTGAAATGAGGCAGCTGAAGGGGAGAAACAACAGCGGGCAGGAGAGTACTGGGTATTATGGAATGTGTGAGTTGGAGCCAGGCTGGAAGAGCTGGGAAGGTTCATCCTAGAGAAGAGAAGGATCTGGGGAGATCTTAGACCCTCCTTCCCAGGCCTAAGAGAGCTGGAGAGGGTTTTTGTACAAGGTCCTGTGGTGACAGGACAAGGGGAAATGGCTTTCAACTGCCAGAGGGCAGGGTTAGATGGGATATTGGGAATAAATCCTTCCGTGTGAGGGTGGGGAGGCCCTGGCACAGGCTGCCTAGAGATGCTGTGGCTGCCCCTGGATCCCTGGCAGTGTCCAAGGCCTGCTGGACAGGGCTTGGAGCACCCTGGGACAGTGGAAGGTGTCACTGCCCATGGCAGTGGGGTGGAACTGGATGGCCTTTAAGATCCCTTCCAACCCCAATCATTTTAAGACTCTATGAATACATTCTTTTGATGGCCAAATTTGGGACATTCAGTCCTCCTCTGGTTGCTGGTGGGATCAGGATTTTGGGTGCATGCAGCCTTTGGCCTGACTCAGCTCAGTGCCACCAGGAACAAGCCCACAAACATTGCTGGTGATCCTGGTGGGACTGGGACGTTGTGGAAGAAAAATCTCCATGGCCAAGGGGAAAGGGATGGCACTGAGGCCAACAGCCGTAAGAGAGTTGCATAATGACACAGGAGCAGAGAGAAGGCTGATGAGCTGGGTTATATGGGTAGTAATTATACCAGAAACTTTGCAAAAAGAGCTTAGATCTGAATTACTTAATGGGAATTGTTACCCGGGGGTTGTTTTCCACAACAAAAATACAACAACCCAGCAGTTGTTGACGACTCCCCTCCTGCAGCAATAAACACAGCGCTGGCTGTGGGTCTGCTGTCACCAGCTGAAACCACAACTCATTCTCCACTCCCAGAGGCCGTGTCCCCAGTGCCAGCAGGCGTCAAACCAAACCGTGCCCACCCACATCCTTGGGGTCCACCACGGTGCTCAGGGCCTTCCACCTCCTCCCATTTGTTTCCAATATCGTGCCCTTCCCACTGCTCCGCTGACAGCACAGATATCCTTTTGCTCAGGGATTGTTCTGGGAGTGTCTGACATTTTAAGACCATCTGGGCTTTGGGGACATCTTCCCCGCATTGTTGCCTTCTTCCTGTCTCTGAATTTTGTGGCATTGCTAAATAAATGAGAAGAAACAAACAAGGAATGCTTGCCGAGAGCGTGTCTTCAATTTGAAAAGAGAACTTTCCTTCCCAGCTTTTTAAAAAGTGGCCAAAAATAGCAGCCACACTTGCTGCTGGTATTTTAATGGAGGTTTGGAGGAATCTGAGTCAGCCAGGCTAACACTGCCTAGGCTTTACATTACCAAGGAATTTGTTTGTTTTGTAAACCAAGTTCCCTTCATTCCCTTCCCCTTCCAGACCCCTGCACGTAACATAAACCTACACAAATCTGAAAGGACGGACAGGGCTCCGAACATCTGGCTGTCCTGCTGCTGCCGTGTGCAGCCCTGAGGAGCTGCACTGCTTCCCAAACCTTCTTGCTTTAAGTACTGATGTTTTCTTGTCCTGGATAATCTCAGATGTCCAACCTGCCATCCTTTTCCTGCCTGGAATTCTGACAAGCCCTACATCAGCCGAACAGGGCTTTTTTTTGCCTTGTGGCCTCTTTTAGACTACTGATGCTATATAGGTTTCTTTTTCATACCAGCAAAAATAAATAGGATGGAGGAGGCTGGAGAAGGATTTCTAGAAATGCGTTGGTATTAAATTGCATGTAGATCTTCCTGTAAACTGAGTTTATTCTCAGCATAAATTTTCAAATGAAGTAGTTGAGTTGTGCAGCTTTCAAAGCTTCTCTAAATTACAGCTAAAACCTCAGAAACTGGGGTAGGAGAATGTTCTCTTGTGTGCATGCCAGTGCAGGCCATGAAAAGTTCCTTGTACAACGGTGTACAAATTACTCTGTTTGTCTCACAAATTTAGCTATATACTTATTTATTTCTTTTAACATGCATTGCCATGACTTAATTTAGTGGAGATACGGTCAAACTGTGCCTGTAGACCTTGAGTTTCAGGTTTTCTCTCTTTGCTACTGTGAAAACCAAATAAAACAAACCGAACCCCACTGCTGTGCCCTGAAAAAACACCCAGGCTGCAGCTTGGCACCGGGCTCAGATCTGTGTGGGCACCTCTGGACCTGGCATTTTGCAGCAGGGCTTGTTTGGAAATGTCACTCTGAAATGATTTAGCGTCCCCTCGGCGCGGGGCGAACGTACGTCATCGTGGGGATGTAACCAGACCCTCCCTTTGCAGTTCCTTCAGCAACTGGCACCAGAGCAGGAGAAACAGCTCCTCTGGAGCTGGCCCAGAGGGACGAGAGCGGCGGCGATGTTGGTGCAGAAACGGCATTTTCGAGCTCGCCTCCCACAAAATCTGCCCTGGATGCGGCTGCGATGGACAGAGCGCCGAGTGCGGCCGCCCCGCCCGAGGCCCCCATCATCCTGAGCCCCCCGCAGACGCCGAAGCCGGACACGTACAGCCTGGTGTGGCGGCCGGGCCGCGCCGGGGGCCTGCCCATCAACGCCTACTTTGTCAAATACCGCAAGGTACTGTCCCCAGCCAGCCCCTCCTGAGTCAGCCATCCCAGCCATCCTCAGTCAGCCCATCTCCAGCCACCTTCAGCGAGCCCCAGTCAGTGCCAGCCAGCCCCAGCCATCCTCAGCCATCCCATCTCCAGCCATCCTGAGTCATGCCAGCCATTCCCAGCCATCCTCAGTCAATGCCAGCTAGCACCAGCCCATCCCCAGCCCATCCTAGGGTGGATCCACCCATTCCCAGCCATCCCCCCAGCATTTCCCACGGAACCAGCAGTGCTGCTGTTGACAAGGACACAGGCTCAGGCCAGGCAGAACACGATGTGTAGTTGAAGCACAACGTGCCCACACAGCTTGTTTGAGGGATGGCTGATGTTGTCACCAAGATACTGCTCTGTCTAGTTTAAAGTGAGATTTATCCAGGCTTTTCTGTCCTTTATGGAGAATGGGGCTCCAGGGCATGTTGTGTGCAGAGTCAGTGGGTTAAAAATGCATTTAAGTGTGAGCCAGTTTGAATCTGTGTGTGAGAGCAGAAGGGAAGGCTGAGTTTTACCTTAGTACATCACGGAGTTTGTTGCTCTGGGTCCCAAAGGGACTCAGTTAAACTGAAATTACCAAATATGAAAGTGAACTGAAATTTGCAGGGCAGTACCTACTATGGCATTAAAAAGGGTGTGTCAACACCGAGCTCTTTTGCTTAACATCATGCTGACAGAACGAGCGGACTCAGTCTCAAGCTGCACAAGGGAAATACAGGGTGGATATTGGGAAGAAGTTATTCACAGAAAGGGTGGTAAAGTTCTGGAATGGCTGCCCTGGGAGGTGCTGGAGTCACCGTCCCTGGATGTGGCACTGGGTGCCAGGGTTGAGTTGAGGAGCTGGGCACGGATTGGACTCGATGATCTTGAAGGTCTCTTCCAGCCTGGGCATTCTGGGATTCTGGGATCACGTGGTGGGATTCCTGGGGTCTCTTGTGCAGAGGCAGGAGTTTGGCTCTGTGGTCCTTGTGGGCCCCTTTCAACTCAGGAGGCTCTGTGATTCTAAAATCAGAACCAAGCAATTCCTCTGTTCCTCCAAGCAAACCAGTTTTTTGTGTGGCAGAGCTGTTTGATTTATTTATCATAAGCTTTTTAATCCTCTACATCCTGGTCTTGTCTTAGCCTGGAGGGAATGCTTAGATTTTTGACCTGTTGGTTCCTGAAAACAAAGTGCCAGAGTTTGTTGGTGATAATTTCTCATCCAAAGGCGGTTGGTTCACATAAGCCCTGGAAGCTCTGAATGCTTTTTTGACCTTTTTGACGCTCTCCCTTCTCTCACACCAGTCCTTTCCACATTAAATGTGCTCACTCATGCATTTCTCAACAGTGAATTTATCCTAGTTTTTAGGGTGGTGCTCTCTTTGAGTCATTAAATTATTTTACTGATTTCCCTCTTTTAACAGAGGAAAAAAAAAGTTGGGGGAATAAAAGCATTGGAGTGGTTGCTGTAGAAGAAAAAAGTTGAACAAAGACTCTGGCATAACCTTTGATAATCCACAGTGTTTAGATCTGCCTCCAATGTTTTATTAAAGTCTTATATTGTTTAGTAGTTTATTTTTGGTGGAATCTTTGTCTTTTCCTTTGGGATTTGGGGTAATGTTTTCCTGCAAAGGTCAAGCATTAAGAGACTACCCAGAATGTCTTTCTTTTCTTTAACAGAGCTGGTGATTTCCCTGCTAAGTTAAAAAGTGTTTTTGTTTTTAAAAAAAAAGAAACATGCACTGATAAGCCCAAATCTTTGGTCTCCCTGCTGCCTTTTTTCCCATCCTTATGGAGTAACTAAGACAGACTTTTTGTTGCCCATTTTAGCCAATAAATATTTTTAAATGCTGAAGTACAGTGAGAGCTGGGCTAGTACAGGGAAATTCTCCTTCTCATTAGGGTGTTGGATCCAGCCCTTTAGTAGTGCACAGCTGAAGGCTGACTGAAGGCTTGAAAATCATTTGGGCTCTTGTAGTTTTACCCACAAGTAAAAATGAAAAAAAAAAAAAAAAAAAACAACAGTCTGTACCAACTGTGTGTACGTGTGTGGAGAGAGAAAATAAGTTTATCCAAGGAGTGCTATGAAAGTGGGTGTAAAGCTGCTGATTTGTAGTAGAAGCACTTGGAGACAAAACATAGGTAAATGTAGAAGAACAGCAGGAGTTTTGGTGAGGGGCAGAACAAGGAGTTTTGGTCCTTTGGGGCAGGATGGAGGTGTGAGCAGTCTCTGGTTCTCAGCAGTGCCTTGCTGATGGTTTCTCTCTTGTGTGCAGCTGGACACAAACCATAGGTAAACGTAGGAGATCAGCAGGAGTTTTGGTGAGGGGCAGAACAAGGAGTTTTGGTCCTTTGGGGCATAATTCGGGGTGTGAGCAGTCCCTGGTTCTGAGCATGCCTTGCTGACAGTTTTTCCCTTGTGTGCAGCTGGACACAAACCATAGGTAGATGTAGGAGAACAGTTTTGGCGAGGGGCGGAGCTGCTTTGGGTCACAATGCAGGGTGTGAGCAGTCTGTGGTTCCATGCCTATGGTTTTTCCCTCGTGTGCAGCTGGAGACAAACCATAGATAAATGCAGGAGATCAGCAGGAGGTTTGGTGAGGGGCGGAACAAGGAGTTTTGGTCCTTTGGGGCATAATTCGGGGTGTGAGCAGTCCCTGGTTCTGAGCATGCCTTGCTGACAGTTTTTCCCTTGTGTGCAGCTGGACACAAACCATAGATAAATGCAGGAGATCAGCAGGAGGTTTGGCGAGGGGCAGAGCTCCTTTGGGGCGCAGTTTGGGGTGTGAGCAGCCCCCAGTTCCATGCCGTGCTGACGGTTTCTCCCCCATGTGCAGCTGGAGGACGGCGTGAGCGCGGCGGGCGGCTGGCACACGGTGCGAGTGCCGGGCAGCGAGCACGAGCTGCGCCTCACCGAGCTGGAGCCCTCCAGCCTCTACGAAGTGCTGATGGTGGCCAGGAGCGCTGCTGGCGAGGGCCAGCCGGCCATGCTGACGTTCCGCACCAGCAAGGGTAGGTGCAGCACAATGTGCCCTGTGTCCCGGCCTTCCAGAGACATTTATTGAATGACATCAGTCATTTAATGGCATCTGCTAAGCCATATGTGAAATATTCTGCAATTTATTTGCTAGAGAACAGCCTCTAATGGCTAAAATCGCTGTAGGGAAAACTTCCCTGAGTGTGAGGCTGTTGGTAAGTAGAAGCTATAAAAAGCCTGATAATATTATTTTTGGGGTGATTGTTAAGATTTGTACTGTGAGGTTTCTCTTGCTTTAAGGAGCAAAGTCGGGAGCAGCCTGTCCTTGTTGAGGTTTTTAATCACAGCAGAAACTCTGCACCAATGAGTTTTCATGTATCAACAAAGCTGTTCCTGGTTTGCTTTGCAGACACCTCAGTGACAATCTCTGCTGACCACGAGCCAGCTATTCTGATAGTTGTGTGCAGACAGCCACAAGCACAACATTCCTAATCAGAGCATTTTTTCTTTCAAGTTTGGACGCTGGTGCCTGTGCTCTTTAGCACACAAACAAGCAGATATTTTTTGTACTACTGTCCAAGAATGGCTTATAAGTGTCAGGGTTAGATGGGATATTTGAAATTAATTCTTCCCAGTGTGGGGGTGGTGAGGCCCTGGCACAGGTGCCCAGAGAAGCTGTGGCTGCCCCTGGATCCCTGGAAGTGTTCAAGGCCAGATTGAACGGGGCTTGGAGCAACCTGGGATAGTGGAAGGTGTCCCTGCCCATGGGAGGGGGTGGACCAAGATGAGCTTAAAGGTTCCTTCTGACTCAAACCCTTCTGGAATTATATGAAGGACAGGATAACTTAATGGTTTTTTTTAAGAATTTAATGTCTTCATTAAATTTGTGCAACATACTTAGATCCTTTGCCCCATCCATCCTTATCATCATTCTACTGATGAACAGATACAAAATTGATGGCCCCCAACCTCTGAAAATCTCCTCCTCGCTGAAAAAAAGTCAACAACTCCCTAATTGTGACCTACCCACCCCCAGAACATCTCTGCCTGATGAAATTTTGGGTCCCTCCCAGGCAGCTGCCTGATAACTCAAGTCCTGACTGACCTACTGCTCTCCCTACACGGCCCAGCAGACACAGCCCCAGCCTGCACCGCCCTCACCCAGACACAGAAATGTTCAATATAGTCCTGGTCCCTCAGCTGCTCCAAAGGGAGCCTCATTCTTCATCTGCGTCCATCAGCACACTGGATGAGGATTCTGCTATGGCTCCTACTTACACAAAGAAACTTCTAGCACAGGAATCTTTCTCCTGCTCCCCCTTCATAGGCTGTATCCTGCCATGAGGCCTAACACCATTTTGAGAGGCAACAGTCATCCATCCCCAGCCTGTTCTCAGCCATCCCCTCCCTTGCACAGACCCTCAGAGGATGAGTCTGAGGAAGATTCTCTGTAGAAAATCCCACACTTACTTGATTTTTTGCCCTACACCTCCTCCCTTTATCATCACAGGTGCACATTCCTCCACCCCACCTTCCTCCACGAGTCAGGTTCAAACAACCTCCAGGGTATTGTATCAAACTCTGGCAAAATACCATTCCACCCATACTTTTCCATAAAAGACATCCTAGTGTTCATACTCACGTTCCTCCTACTACTAACCCTCCCAGCTTACTGGGGGGCCAAGAAAACTTCACACCAGCAAAGCCACTTGTTGCAGCCCATCATATTAAACCCAGATGGTGCTTCCTCTTCACTGTCCTGTGGTCAATCCCCAGTCAGTACTGCCACCCCTACCCTGCTCCATACTGTCCTGCCACCCCTGCTGCCACAGGTCAAAATCCCTCTCAGCCTGGTGTACTGGCTCCAGCTGTTTCCACAGCATTTTTACTCCTTCTCTGGACGTGGCTTTCAGGGTGTAATTTTCCCCACCTGGTGATGTTGTGATGAGCAGCACAGGCAGGAGCTGGTGGTATCACCACTAAGCACTGTGGATGTCAGTACTGCAGATGGACAATCACTCACCCACAGCCAAGTGCCTGGGTGGGAAATCTCTCTTGCTCTCCCAGAGAAACTCCCTGATTGCTATCCTGACTGTTCAGCTTGGAGTCTGGAGCCAGGGCAGCACAGTAGTGAGTGACCTTGTAGAGTGAGCGTTGACAAGCAGCATTTCCATATGCAGCCCCTACACTGATGTATTGTCTGTCAAATCTTCTTAGAAAGAACATCAAGCTCGAAAAACACGCTGGCTCCATCTCCACCCGTAGGAATCCCCAAACATCCCATTGTTCATGAAGGCACAAATAATTTCGGTGTCATCCTTCCGGACCTGTCTCGCCACAGTGGAGGTAGGAGTGTGGATGGTTTGTGATTTGGACACGAAAAGTTGTGTTGCAAAGAGCTTCATGTCAGCTAAACTGTGTTTATTACTGCTCCAGGTGCTTGTATTGCCTCCTCTATTTCCTGTTTTTTCTGAGGTTACTCTGTTATATAGGATATTTCCAAGGATGCTGCTGCCTGCATGTGTGGCTCTCAAAAAACAGTTTTTGCTTACAGCCCATGTTCTTACTGCTCATTTTTGAACCTGTGGTTTCTTTTCACTAAATACTCTGGTTTTCTCTTTCCTTCCACTGAGAAAGAGGAAGAGGAAATGGGAAATGGATGTGTTAGAGCTTTAAGTTCTCAAAGTGTGTGATGTCTGTTCTGAATGTTTTCCTGTGGCTTCCCAGGGACAGGCTTATTTCTGATGGTGAGGAGATATAAGTGCTTCCCAGTAATGTGACGTCTGGCCTGGTTTCCAGTGAAAGGAGCACGTTTATAGTCCTTTTTCTCACCCTCCCTTCCCCCAGCCTTTGAACTCCTTGGCCTGGTTCAGGCAGATTTACTCAGGGGCTGAGATCTCAAAGGTATCTAAAATTTGAGGTGAGGCCAAAGGTGAGTGGAGAGGTTTAATAACACAGGCGAGGAGCTGAGCTTGTGGCAGCATTGAATATCAGAGGAGCCATGCAAGGGCTTACTTGTGCCTGGCTCCTTCATGCCCCAGAGCTGCTGGCCTGCTGCCCCTTGCTCCACTCCTCAGCACCAGCTCCATGTTCATGAATCCAGGCTGGTTTAGTGAAGCCTCACAACTCTTACAACCAGATTTACTAACACCTGTCTTTCCCTTCTCTCTGTCCCACTGCTGCCTGTAACTTCAGTGAGTTCCGTAAGTACATCCTGGTGCATGCTTTGTTCTCTCTTTTCATTTCTCCAGCACTTGTTAATGCAGATGGGTTGAAGCTTCATTTGGTCTGGGGGAGATTTTGGGGGCTTGAAAATAATAACCATGTTTTTCCTGTTCACTTAGTGTGTGTGTCTGTTTTCATGTAGAAATGGTTGGAGTAGTGCAGTACCATATAATTTTTTAATATTATATTGATAAGATAATAAATTCCTCTATTGTCTGCTCATCGTCCATCCTTTTCAGCAGAGTAAGGGCAGTGGTTATTTCAGGAGGATTTAAGATTCTCCTTGTTAATACGTGAAATCCAACATAATCATCAGCAACAAGTCTGATCTGCTGTTAGTGAAAATTAAGTTTCGCCTGACTCTAATCCTCTTGCAACTGAATTTCCCCGTTCAGTTCCAGAAGCTCCTGACCGACCCACGATATCCACGGCATCAGAGTCGTCCGTCTACGTCACGTGGATCCCCCGTGCCAACGGGGGCTCCCCCATCACTGCCTTCAAAGTGGAGTACAAACGTCTGGGTCGCAGCAGCGACTGGCTCGTCGCAGCTGGCAACATCTCTCCCTCCAAGCTGTCTGTGGAAGTTCGGAACTTGGAGCCAGGTATTAGAAATGAGCTTTCATTACTGCAGCTCTTGGGGTATTTTTTTCGTTTTAACTTCTGCTTGGATTACCCCGTTTCTGCTTGATTAGGTTTGGGTTTTGTGTATGGCTAGGAGCTCGTTACACGAATTCAAGTTGATTTCTGGCTTTCCAAGTGGAAAAAAAACCCCACCATAATTTAATACTTGTTCATGTGGAGAGGAGGGTTGTGTATCACTGCTATTTTTAACTTAATTGTCCTTCTAGTGAGCACTCAGAATGTGGAGAAAAATGCATTACTGGAAAAATGTCTGTCCTGACTTCTTCCAGTGTCCAGCCCTGAAAACTCAGGCAAAAGGCACAAGAGAAGATGGAGTGGATGGTTATAGGGATCCTTTGAAGCATCCTCTCAGTGCCCACCAATTTAGGGACTTCCTGAACTGATGGAGGTATCTCCATCTGTGTGTACAATAGCTTTTGGATTTTCCTTGAGTGACTTTTAGAAGCTGTTTACATCTCCCCATCAGTCTGTGGCAAGGACTCCTGTCCTTTTCTAACTGGATGTTGTGCAAAAAGTACTTCCTAATCTGTTTAGTCTCTCCTTGAATCCTCTTTCCAGCACTTGTTTTGCTACAAGGGCTTCTTTCTTTCCCTCTTTCCCTTAAAAGGAGAAGTGTACAGGTTCCGAGTGATCGCAGTGAACAACTACGGCGAGAGCCCGCGGAGCGCGGCGTCACGCCCGTACCAGGTGGCCGGGTTCAGCGGCCGCTTCTCCAGCCGGCCCATCGCCGGCCCGCACATCGCCTACACCGAGGCCATCAGCGACACCCAGATCATGCTCAAGTGGACGGTGGGTACAACAGTCGCCTGTTCTTGCCCTAATCTGAATCAAAAGAGCTGTTTGCAGAGTGGTGAGTGGGGGTTTTCCTTCCCCCACGAGACCTGGGCTTGATGGTGTTCCCTGGACACTTCACGTCTGTATGGTAGAAGTGGTGGAGTTAATGGGACTTGTGCCTCTCTTTGCCCTTTGCCCCCATTTCCAGACCCCTTTTCCCCGCTCAGAGGCAGTCCTGTCAGTTTTCTGTTGCCTTTTGCATCGTCTCCCAGCTTCCCTCCACCCCATTCCCCTTCCAGCTCCCTGGGGACCCCACACACCCCTCCTCGGGTTACGCCAGATGTGCCCAACTGGCAGCTCCAGTGAGAGGCTGCAGCCGCCCCAGTCCACCTGCTCTGGCACAGACATCTCAGAGGCACCAGTGGGCTTAACTCCGTCCCAAGCCTTGTTCATGCCATGGGTTGTGAGTGAGTTGGCTCCGTTTCCTGCAATTCCTGCTGCTTTTGTCAATCCAGGCTGGGGTGGCTGGGAGCGTGTTTCAAACCCGCCGTCTTCCCTCACATCCAGTGGAGGTTTCATGTTAGAGAAACATTTTCCTTTCCCCTGTTACCTTGTCTATTGTAAACAAGTACTTTAAAGTCCTTATTGAAACCCACAGAAATTCTTTGCTCTTGTTTTGAAATCTAACCCCCTGGTATACTTTGGAGGATTTAATGTGTAGAGTTCCCAGTGTTAGTTTGCTCTGCTAGCTCAGCCTTAAGAGATGTTAAGGATAATAAACTTAAAATAACCTCTGGTTCCTCAGGAGGCTGCATAACTTAAAGATTCTTGAGCTGGTTTTTAGAGTGACCTTAACTCTTTCTGAAGAGTTTTATGGTTTTAACTTTTCTATTTCCATTAATCATGCAGATTTTCAGGCTGTGCATGGTCAAACCTTAACTGGGGGAAGTGAAGTGGGAGGAAAGTGTCACCCAAGCTCAGTCTCTTGTCCCCATCCTACTCTCTGGCTACTCCGGGGAGTTCAGTCACCTTTGTTTATACAACCTTATTAAAAATATTCATATTTGCAGAGGATGATATTCTCGGCGATGACAACTCAGCAGGACTCAGTTAAAACTTTTCCTCTCTCATGCAGTCTCTTAAAATTCTTTTGCAGTACATCACATCGAGCAACAACAACACGCCCATCCAAGGATTTTATATCTATTACCGGCCTACGGACAGTGACAATGACAGCGACTACAAGCGCGACATCGTGGACGGTACGGTGCCGGGCACGCCTGCTTGGAGAAGGGGAAGGACACCCTGTAGTCATGTTGGCTGTGTTTATATGAAATCTAAACTGCTTTTCCCAAGCAGTCTTTATAATATATCTCACAGAAGGAGCTATCTCAACTCCCTAACATCAGGTTTTGCCCACACGTGAGCTGGTTTCTTCCTTCTGAAGCCTCTTTGACATGGAAGCTTGAGAGCTAAATACTGGGGTTTAGGTTTGGCTTGTTATACAGCTGCAAATCCTTAATGAAGGTCTATTTAAACTGGTGTAGCTTCAAGTTGTATAAAGAGAAAGCAGTGCAAATGAGGTTTAACCCAGGATAAAAACATCTGGGTTACAGACTGTACTAACAACTAGCTGGCTTTTAAAATTATTTACCCCAGCATGGACTTTCTAAGCTGGTAGTGCCTTGTGTGTAATTGCCCTTTCTCTCCTCTTACCTTGCCTAATCACTTCTCCTGCTACAAGGAAGTTGCTTTTAGCCTCAAGTGCTGTAGCACTCTGCAAATGCAAGTATGTTTGTGCTTCATTTTGCCTTTTAATCAAGTTATTTTTTTCCCCTGTGCATATTAGATCATAATTTTCCTGGAAGAAGTTATTAGATAATGTCTATATTAGTCCAGAAGTGGAAAACCCTTTTAAAAATATTTTATTTAATGTCCTTATTGCTCGTGCTGAGCAAATGCAGTGATCTCACTCTGGCCCAATGACGTTAATTATTTTTTTCCCCCTCATTTATTCAGTTACAAGAGGAATGGACCTTTATTTTGAAAATTTTCCCCTGGCAGACAATACTGCACATAGTACTTTGATGCATGACATAAGCTTTTGCACACTATAAAGCTATTAAAGGTCCAGAGTTTGAGCTCAGAGGCTTTAAAGAACCTTGTGCAGGCTGCACCTTCATCTGCAAATATATTTTAGCCTTTGCTAGACAGAACTTGTGTGTTTATAAATCTTATACACTGAGCAGTTAGTTGTTTAAGTGGGCTCCACTGTGCTGTGAAATTAGCTTGTTTCAGGTTTTTTTTCCGAGCGTATGTGTATTGAACTCCTTGTGGCAGTCTGAAACCATTAGCAGCTGCTCTGCTCTGCCAGAGCCTGCAACAGAAATCACTTGGTGGAAAGATTTAAACTTCAACTTTTCTTTACTGTGCTCCCCTAAATTAGCTTTTCAGGAGGGAGAAGGAAAAAAAAAAAAAGAGAAGTATTTTCAATTAAGTTGTGATTGGAAGCACTTGATGTGAAATATGTAGAGGAACATGTGACTTAAGGTATTTTTGCCATAAATCACTTGTTCTTCACTTTTTTTCCCCCTCGGTTACCTTCGAATTAATCTGGTTTATGACAGGGAATTTTATCTTGAAATGACTGCATGAGTTGTGGAAAAAGCATTGTGATGCCTGTGCTAGCTAAGTGCTTGCCGCAGGCTTTCCTCACCGCTTCCTGTTAAGTCTTGTCTTTCGAGACATTCAAAACTCTGCAGAAACCTTTTTTTTTCCCTTATAAATGCCGCTACAGGCAAAATCAGATTTTATTTGAAGGAAAAAACAAGCAAGAAGCTTGACTCTGATGGCTCCTCTGTATCTCCCAGCCGCTTTAAGCCAAAACAAAACAATCACCCCTGTCCTGCAGCGACGGTCTGCATTTCTCTGTTTCTGGTCTGAATTTCTCTGTTTCCAGAATCCTGGAGATTGAATTTTAAATGTAAATGCAGTCTGATGTCAGTTGTTTAAATGTTTTCCCTTGCTAATGGTGCACGAAGAGGACAGTTGAAAGTGCCTGTACTGATTCCAGTTCCATTAATGGTTTGAAGCGGAAACCTAAAACCTGGTGTAGTAATTACCGAAAGGAATGCTTGGGGGTGGGGGCGCCGGGAAAACCGAGTCTGAATCTTGGGAAAACGTGCGATTTAGGGAAAGGCGGTTCCAGCTTCGGCCAGGGTTTGTCCGCCCTTACTGGGACGTGCAGCAGGCGAGAGCGGGACACGGACCGTGCTGGGCAGCCCCCGGTCCGGAGGGACCCTCCCGGGTACCCCCACCCTGCTGGGGCCGGGCAGAGGGTCCGGACCTGGGCTGAGGTCCCGGAGGAGTTTGAGCAGCGTCACAGTGACAGCCCCTGCCCGCAGAGCACGCCCGAGCCCTTTTATTAATGCTTAAATCAGTAGGTGGTAGACAGTTCCTTAGAAACAGTGGAAACAGTTCAAGGTGGTATTTTCCAAGAGGGATTAAGAGCACTCAAACAGTTAATTAAACTCCCCAAAAAAAAAAAAAGGGTCGCTGTTTAGTAAAATTTGTCACAAGCCCGTGAAAGTAAAAACTGGGAGTGATTTATCCTGAAGTGCTCAGTACTTCAGGAGGGTGTCTAAATGAAATGCTGGCCGCAGGCCAGAGATGACAAAACCATCCTATTAGAGAAGATTGCTTGGCTCGGGCTGGGGCTCAGGCTCCACAGGGGCAGTGGCACCAGGACAGCCTTGCTGCATTCCCAGGATGGTTCATAAAATGCACGTTCAGTTATTTGGGGTTTTGGCCAAATTGAGCAGCACAAATGTGTCCTTTCTGCACAACACCGATGTCTGCAGTGGTACCTTGTACCTCACAGCCGAGATCTTCCCTTGTCCCAAGCTCTCTGTGCCAGGTTTCCTTGTTATTTACCCAGTAAATAAATAGTCAACAAGTTACAGTAATAGTACTGTAAATAATCAACATAATCAACCTTAAACTCATCCCTTTGGCAGTTCCATGTTTAGGGTGCTCAGGCCTCCTGTTGAATTTAAAGGCACATGTTTGGCCCTTGTACATCTGGGTTTGAGTTTAGTGAGTTCTGGCTTTTGTAGAGAAAGACTTTCTTTAAAAGAAAGTACTGAAAAAACCCTCACTTTAATTCATCAGAAGGTCCTTCTAATAATCAATTCTGCAAGATAACACAAGTCTTAGAGAGTCATGGAATAATTTGGGTTGAAAAGGACCTTCAAGATTATCTAGTTCCAGCCCTTTGCCCTGAGCAGGAATGCCACTCGTGGACCATGGTTTCAGCTAAGTCCACAAACTGATACTGAAGATTTTTGTGCTAACAAGACAAGCTGCAGTGCCCCTGCATTTGGTAGAAAAAGTCCTGCAATGCACTAGTCCATAATTCTGGCTCCTGTGGGTAATTGAACTGCAGTCAATTTACTTTTTGTCCCCCCACAGGTACAAAGCAGTGGCACCTGATAAATCACCTGCAGCCTGAAACTTCTTATGACATCAAGATGCAGTGCTATAACGAGGGTGGGGAGAGTGAGTACAGCAACGTGATGATCTGCGAGACCAAAGGTGAGGCTGCGGGGCCGAGCCGAGGTGGCCTTTGGGACAGGAAAGATCCACTGGGGGAATTTTTTGTGCAGCACAAAAGTCAGCTGCGATGATGACCATAATTTTCTGGAATGTTTCGGAGGATTGTTTTGTCTTCTGAAGCTGGGATTGTTTTGAACATATGGAAAGTGATCCGTTGCACTCCTGAGGCTCTCAGCAGAGCTCTGCAGCTTTGCCTGCCCTCAGAGATAGCGCTGCTGCCTCTGCAGTGCTGATGGCCTCTCCTTAGGAGACAACCATGTGCCTGAAGATGACAGAATTGATTTGTACATCTGTTTTATGTCTTCAGGGCTCTGTGACACGTTGTATAAGTGCAGACCACAGCAATTGATGGCTGTGTTGGCTGCCTCCATCCCTAATCCTGCATGCCTCTGGCACAAAGTTTGTACTGTTCTCGGGAAGTGTCAGATATGGCAGTCACATTTATTTTGCAAAGAATTCCTGTCTCCTTTAATCTCTAAAACCAAGTAAGGCTGTAAAGGGAAAATGCAGACAGTAAACTTCAAATGCAGTGCTATGAAAAAATGTTTGAAAAAAAAAAAAGAAAAAAGCCCTCTGGGAGCGGAAGCATCAAAATTCAGTGAAGTGAGCAGTGAAACCTTTGAAGGAAGGAGTAGGAGCTCCAGGGCTCCAAAACTGTGCACACAGTTTTGGTCTCCCTCCTGCAAGGAATATAACCTTCTTCTCTAATTTTAAAATGGGCAAGATGTAATCTGTCATTCACACTACCTCTTCCTTAAAATTTATCTCCCCTAGGCTTACAAGGGTGATCCAACTTACCCAACATAACTGCGTGGAGGTGTTTGTATCTCTCTGACCAGCTCCACTCCTAAGCCAGGCACCTCTTTTAGGTTTTTAGTGTGAAATGAAATAAATCTGAACTGTGGTATACTGTAAACTAATGTAAATGCAATTTCTCGGTTAAACTAGCATCTCATTTTCAGTTATTTTTCTGTTCATCTCTTGGTTGATCTTCAACTATGTGGTTTGGAAAGGGGGTTAGCAGGGTTCACATCAGATAAGAGTAGGTCATCTGGCAGAGCCTGGGCAAGAGAAATGTGTGTTGTGGTTTTTCCTGACCTCAGAACTGGAAAGATTTGTGCTCTTTCAAGTTGAGAGTTAGAGCAGTTGCAGCCACGGGTACCTCGAGCGGCTCGTTAAAGTCCCGGTGACCTCAAAGAGCGGGTGAGCAGGCAGGATAATCACCATTTTCCAAGGCAAACAGTTATTACCCAATAGGAGCTGGCATTCTCATGGCAGGATTTAATATTGACTTGGAAGCTTTCTTTGCGAGGCATTGGGACTCAGACTCAGCAGTAATTATTTTCATTTCGCGACAAAAAAAACAGATTTAAAAAATGCATTTAGTGGACGTACACGTGCTTATCTCTGCCCATCCAGTGAAACGAACGCCGGGAGCGTCTGAGTATCCCGTGAGAGACCTGAGCACGCCCCCCAACCCCCCTGAGCGGGCTGGGGGCGGCGGGGCCGTGCCTGCCAGCGGTCCCGTGCGCAGCAGTGACATGCTCTACCTGATTGTGGGCTGCGTCCTGGGCGTCATGGTGCTCATCCTCATCGTCTTCATCGCCATGTGCCTCTGGAAGAACCGGCAGCAGAACGCCATGCAGAGTGAGTGGGGGTTGGTTTCGTGAGGGAAAATATTTTGCCAGAGTAAAATTAGGAATGCCCATGCTGCGTTTTATGGATGGGAAGCAGTTTCCTGTTAGGAGCCAACGTGCATTTCTGTGGAGACTTATACTTCCAGGTGTGCCTGAGGTGCAGACTTGGGTTTTTAAGAGAGGCAATGTCTCCCTTTCTTCACACTGATGCTCCCTGTCCTGCTGCATCCCTGGAGGATTGTGCTGCAGTTTCACCCAGAGCATGGTGTGGGAAAGGCCTGGGCAGAGTTTCTGCAGTTTGTGTTTAAGCCCCTGCGTAGGTCTCTGATGATTGCAGAGGTAGAATGTGTGTAATCATAACCACTTGTTAAAATTGTGGAGAGTTAAACACTGGATCTCTCCCTTTCTCGTGTGCATCTGGAAAGAAAGAGAACTTGCAGCTCTAGGACAAGTCCCTTGTTACCTCTTAGTCCCTGCACTGTGAGATGGCATTCAATGGCCAAGTCTTCCAGAGAGGTGTTAATAAGGAAAACCTGTTCATTAGCAAGCAGGAGCCTGGAGCAGGAGCTTTGCAAGGTGCTCTGCACCCACCAACAACCCAGAGCTGGCAGAATCTCTGCACTGGCCTTTTCTGCTCCTTGTGCATAAATCAGCCTTGTTCTTGCCACAGCCTGTGGTTATTTTTAAATGTTCTTACTCTGCTACAGAGAGATATGAAGCAAAACTTCTTGCAAGATAAGATAGTGTCTTCAGCTGGAGTCCAGAGAGATCTTCTGGAAGCAGAAGATTCTGGTTTTAGGATGCTCTTGTAGTGAGTGACATCAGCTGGGTCCTTCCAGACCAACATTTCTGGTCTGCTCTCCAGGATGCGGCACTTTTCCATGTCTACATTTGTATACTAAGCAGTCAGATATCAGCATTAGTTCGCAAAAGCTGGAGAAAGAAAAAATTTCTTTATTTTTTAGGGATGTTCGTTTAGCTTCTTATTTAGCAGTAAAAATGCTTTCTGTAATAATGTCTTTTGTAGAATATGACCCTCCTGGCTACCTCTACCAAGGGGCAGATATCAACGGGCAGATGATTGAGTACACCACCTTACCTGGGACGAGCCGAGTCAACGGCAGCATCCACGGAAACTTCCTCAGCAACGGCCTCAGCAACGGCTGTCCCCACGTCCATCACAAGGTTGCCAATGGTGCCAATGGGATCATGAGTGGAGGAGGAGCAGGACTGTACCCAGGGCACACCAACTCCCTGTCCAGAACACACGTGGACTATGAACATCCCCGTCACCTCGTGAACGTAAGGTCCTACAGAGGGTGGGAGGCTCAGCCCAGACCATGGGATTCATTCAGGGGCTGTGGAAGCATACTTAATTCGTGTGGGGGAATACTCTTCCATTGATAACAGCCAGTTCCACTGAATTCCTTATCCCAGAGGAAGCAACTGGGCTGATATTTGTGATACAAACATCATGGTTTTCATTTGAGAATATCAGATGACAGCAGGAATTCCACTTACTCTGGGAAATCTGCTCTACCCTCCTCCTAACAGCATGTAAGCTCTGAGAATGCCTCAGTGCTGGGCTGAGATACTTTACTTGTACATATGGTATTTCTCAATCTCCAAGTTAAATACATTTAATTATAGCTGCTTATTCTGCAGCTTTATGGATCACCCGTTTTTCCCCCACCTGTTTCAGATCTGTAACTCTGAGCAATGCTATTAATTATGGCAAAGCACGAATGGCGCAGGAGGTTCCCTGGAATGAAGTGCCCCATACATCTTGAACTGCAGCAGAGCAATAACGCTGCTTTTTTTTATTTTTTCAGTCCCCTGTTTGTGACTGTTGAGACAGGCTCGTTTTTTGTTTTGAAATTGAAAATAAAATTAAAAACTAATTTCAGTCTGCGATCCAGCCTTTGTATGCTGTGGAAAAATACTTCATTTGCTGAAACGTGTCCTGTTTCCAAGAGAGAATAATGATTTCATTATTGTCTATGGAAACAGATGGCTTGCATTCAGACTTACTAAACTTACTCAAAACTGTGAACATTGCCCAGGAAAACTGAAAGAAAAAGTTCAAAAGTCTGAATAACCCATGCTGTTTCTGGAGAAAAAAAACGGGTCTATTGTTTGTGTTGGTAATTGAGCACAAGCACTTCATTTTATTGAACAACAAATTAGCACTTGCACAGTAGTTGCCATTTCAGTTCCCTCCAGTCTGAGCCCAGACCAGTCAGTTCTTCACCCCATTCTGTCCTTGGCCTACCCATGTAGCAAGAAGTACCCACTTTTGGTTGTTTTCAAGAGCAACCAAGGCCCAAACTGGTTTTTTTTTTTGACCTGTCCAACCTCCCAGTGGGTGAAACTCTCCCAAAAATCTTCAAGCCCTCAGGGAGAGAACATTTGCAGTGCTCAAAAGCTTGCTGAGGAGAAAGACTGGGAGTTTGCATTATGTTTTGTCCCTCTCATTTTTATTTTTTGGGGGGAAAGAAGAAATACATGTGTGATGACACAGGTCTTGGTGCCTGGAGCTCCTCTGTGCCATGAGGTGTCCACCCAACCCTGCTGTTTGCAGGGAACAGGTGACGGGGTTGAGTTTTTCTTTCCCCACTCCTGTTGTAGAAAATTTGAGTCACACGATGTCACACGATCTCTGCCCATGGAGAAGGACTGGGACTGGCACGTGGGCGAGGCTGTGCAGAGGAACAGGATGTTCTGATCCTCGTTAGGTCGCTCTTTATTGTTCCAATGATTGAGTTAAATGAGGAAGGGAGAAACTAGCCAGGATGGCAATCAAGACTAATTAGGCATTTCCTCAGTGCTCCCTATCCCTCAAAAACTTCAGGATAAGCTCTGTTTTTGCAAAAATAGGGATTGCTAGAAGTTCCCTCCCCCTTGAGCTGCCAAAAGCCAGGTGAGCCTTCCCAGCCTGGCTCCCTCCTGGAGCCCGGCACGGGAGCCTGGGTCTGCAGCCCCAGTGGAGTGGCTCCTGCATCACTGTCTGCCTGCTCCCTAACAATGAGGTATGTGTTAATCTGGGCATTTCAACTGGCTTGTAATGGCCCCGCTAGCCAAAACCAACAACACAAAATCCCTCTCACCCGGAGTCATTGCTGGCTGAGGAATTACCCCATCTGTACAAATACGAAACGGTTCAAAAATCAGTGTAGTGAAGTAAACTGATCTAATCGGACTAATTACAGGAAAGTGGGATGGGTTTGTATGTGACATCAGCCCTCCAAATTTAATTCTCTGTCTCCCTAAACAAGCCTTGCGTGCTAATGAACAGCAATTCGCTTTCGTGTCTGTCATCAGCATTAAAAATAAATATATTTACAGTGTGTTTATTAAATTAAACCTCAGCATATTAAGCTGAAAACAGACCAGGGAAATGATCACATACTTGTCTAAGCTGCAGTTATTTACTTTTCCCTGACACACACACTGGCAAAGCTCTCCCCAGCCTTTGGACAATCGCTCAGTGTTGCTGTGCCACGTCCAGCCCGGAACAGGACATTGATAACGTGATCAGAGTGGGGAAACTGAGTCAAAGAGCTCCTGGGTGTCCCAATAGTGGTTTGATTTCTAATTATTGATTATTAATCCTTCCTCCCCAGGGTGGTGGGCTGTACACGGCAGTGCCGCAGGCTGACCCCTCGGAGTGCATCAGCTGCCGGAATTGTCGGAACAATAACAGGTGAGGGATGACCTGCCAGGGAACAGCCCTCCCTCTGCGTGCTGGGGTGGAGCTGGGGCTGACAAAAGCTGGGAGCTGGAGTCCTGGCTGGCAGGAGGAGCTCCGTGGATGACCTGTAGAGCAGCTGAGGATTGTCTAGAGGAGAGAATAAAAGATGTTAAAGCCTCAGAGCTCAGTTTGCTCAACATGGTCCTCTGATGCTCTCTAGGAAGTGAGGCAGGTTGGGCACTGGATTTTTGAAAACATCCATATTTCCTGTGTTTTCTTCAGTTTTGAGATAACAAAATCATTCCATATGGAGCTTGTCAAATCGGATTTAATTGGTCTTCTATATTTTACACTTCCTGACATTCCCTTAAGAGCACTAACCAAATCACTCCTTTGCCTTCACAATGGTATTCTTTGTAAAACGTGGGATTTGAAGTTCCTGAGGCCTTCAGGAAGAGATTGACCAGCCATTGTCAGAGTGGGATACATTTTTTTTCATGGGAAAAAGGATTCTTGTGTAGAATAAGGAAAAATTTGTCTTCTGCCTTGTAGCTGAGAATCACAAACCTAATAAAAATCATTAAGTTTTCCCTTTTGGAATTATTATCCTCCTAGGCTTCTGACTAAATCTGTGGTTATTTTAATGACTAGAAATAGTCTGACTAGAAAGTCAGACAAGCTGGGCTCTTTTTTTCAATCATACTTTGATTTTTTAATATTGATAAAATCTTCATCTGCCTTCAGGTATGTATCTGGCTAAGCCAAGTTGAAATTAATAATAGAATCATTGAATATTCTGAGCTGGGCCCACAAGCATCATCGAGTCCAACCCCTGTTGAACAATCAAGCTGTTGTTGAAGGCAGAAAACACATTCACTTTATTTTCATAGTATTGCATTTTAGAATAACACTTATAATGAGTTTTGAATCCTTCTTCCTTCCATAAATATGTGCATGACAGTGTAATGCTGACAAGCTGGTGCTCGCAGGAGGAGCTGGGCACGCCTTGCCTGGCCCAGTGTCCCTGGCAGGTTTCAGGAAAGCCCAATACGTTCTCTCACACACCAATGCTGTGATTTTGAGCAGGCTGTGCAGCAGCTCTCACCAGGATGTCTGAGACTTGCAGTAATTTGGAACATGCCATATGTGTTACACTGTAATTAAGAGCTTGCTTCCAGTTTTAAACACATTTAGTTTTTTATTTGCTCTTTTTTTTTTTTTTTCCTTAAGAAAGCGAGGGAGAGTTCTGTCCTCTGCAACTGCACTGCTCCCCCAGATGGGTCATCAGCAGGGCCTGAACTTTGAGTTTTCACAGCCCCATTCTATATTTGACTGCTTGACAGAGAAACAAGTTGTCCCTTACAGCTGCCTGGGCCCGGAGGGGATCATTAACCTCGGTTTGGCAGAGAGTGCACAGCAGGGACCGCTCCGTTCCTGTCGTGGCGCTGGGGGAACGGGAAGAGGACATGGGAGAGGGGAATGGAGAGGACCAGAACGTGCCTCATCATTACACCAGGGAGCTGGGTGCATGGCCAGGGTGAGGAGGAGGAAGGCTGTTGGGTTAGCGCAGTCAGCTCAGTAGGTTTTGGGAGTGTTTTCCCCATTTTGTCCAACCTCATTGCACAGCTGAAGGCTGTCCCCCTGACCCGGACTCTGTTGGTGGAAAGAGAACCTGTTCCTCATTCCACCCTGGAATCATGTGCTGAAATCAGGAGGTTCCCTCTGCACCCCCCGAGGCAGGAGGGGAAGGGAGGTTCAGGTGGAGGCACCTCTGGCAAGGTGTGCCAGGTCAGGTGTGTGAGCAAATTCCTCGCTGACCCATTTCCACCAATTGCCTGGAGCTGTTGCTGATTTGGGGTGAATGTAGCAGTTATGTGAATTGTGGCCACGTGCAAAGGAATCCTGAAGGTTCAGCATTACTTCATAGCTGTTTTCAGCAATAGCCATCTCGGAGCAGGTTTTATTATTCCAGTGCTGAAATCCCTGGGTCTTCTGTTTAAATTAGCACTTTATCCCTCATAACTGCTCGTGGAGCCTTGCCAGAGGGAGAAGCTGCTGAAAGCTGGAGACCCACTTTGCTATTGTGGACAAAGCCTGTGGTTGACAGGATTGAGAATTGATCTTTTTCCTACTCTTGTACCTTTGTGCTAAAGCTCTAAAGATACCTGACATCTGCAGAGGAATTTACACTTTTGCAGATCTCTCTCCTTTGCAAATTCACTGTATTTTGATCAGAAATCTGAAATGCACAATTCAAACGTAGGAACATCAGTTTGTTCTTCCAGCTTTTTTATCTAAATTATTATTTTTTAGATTATAGTTTGGTAGGGGTTCAGTATTAAGAACCGATAGAAGATGTGTTTTCCACAGCAGGGATTTTATATCATTCTTCCTCCACACTCTGCTCTGGATATCCCCATGGCTAGTTTCCATCAAAATGTGGTTATTGAAGCTTAGAAGGCTGAACTGCTGTGTTGAAACATCCTTCAAGCTCTTACAGTAATACAGAGAACTCCACTGACCTCTGTATCTTTAAGAAGAAACCTCCAGAACATGCAAACCCAAACATTTAGATGGGTTTCTCTGAGCCTTTTTTTCTAAATAATAAGTGAGTGCTGTCAAAACCTCTGCGGAGAGAAAGGCAAACTAATAAATGGATTTGTTTGAGGACCAGATGTGTTTCATGTGGATTCTCCAGTGGCTTCTGTGGTATTTTGGTACTTGGAATAATGATTTTGGAGGCAGTTACAGGAGCAGAAGGACAAAATAGGAGAGTGAAGGTTGAAGCTTAGTGCTGCTCTGTTCTCACAGCTTTTGGGAGGGGAGCAGGCTCCAGAGGGAACCCCTTTATCCTGTTCTGGCTTTGTAGGTGAAGCATCTGCCGGAGGAGAAGCTTGCTAACAGTTCCTCCTCTGACAAGTTAATTTGTGTTGTTGTGTTTTATTGCTCTTTCAGTTCTGGCAATATTGATCCCAGGTGTTGATCAGGTTTCAGGTACGAGCTGAGGCTCTCAGCAGGGCTGTAGGACAGGTCCCTCTAGTGTGATGGTTTTCCTTATTGCCATAACTTTTTTAATGGAATAAAAGTGGTTGCTGGGCAGGACTTAACCAAGACTGCCAAGCCTAACAAGTCCTGGTTTTAAACCTTCTGAGCTCAGTGCTGAGCTGCTGTTGAGGTCAGCTCTGCTGCCTGCTGCCCTGGAACTGCTGGTGTCCCAGTCCATTTTTCCTCCTTTTCCAGCAATTTTTCATCTGCCCTGCTCAGTTTCGGGCCAGTCTGCTCTAGAATCAGTCTGGAGCAGCACATGGTGCTACTTGCTGAGCCAGCAGCTGAGTAGGAAGGTCCCAGGGATCAATTTTTGTATTTCCAAAGGCCAGCCTTAAAAGCCCCAAGGATGATATACAGCAAGTGCACTGGGCTGATGCCTGTGAGTAAAGCAGGTGAGGGATGGATTTACATCTGCTAGGAAAAAAAGAGAAGAAAGGTGCTCAGAGTTGTATCTGCACGAACACATAAAGACCTGAAGCCTGTTCAGCTTTTGAGGAGCATTTTGAGGTGTCACTGGAGGGTGTGAACACTCTCCATCCTTATTTCCATGAGTTTATCTGCAGATCCATCTCTGTCCTGCACCGCATAACAAGGAGCATTTTGGCATGTAGATTCTCAAAGTTAGTGGTAGCTGTGCAAGTGAACCTTTTACTTTTGGAGTAGTTGTGGCTTTCTTATGTAGGAATTGTTTATATAAATGTTCCCTGAGGCCACATTGTTCATGGGGCTGCAAACACTGAGGTGTTTTCCCTTGTGCTGCAACGGTATGTGTGTCAAAGTCCTGCTCCTTTTTGTTTAAGGCTTAAATACCTCAGCTGTAACAATTGATTCAGCACTTTAACTTCAGTTCCACAGCTTTACACAGGTATTACAGGGCCACAGTCTGACTGACACAGCAGAAGGGGGGGGATGTTAAATTCGTTATATGGCATCTATTTTTCTAATTTGCATTCACTCCAAAACACTTCATACTTATTTTTCAAGGTACTTAAGTGTGCTGCTTGGGTTTCAGATTTGAGCTCTTTATCTTGGCAGTGAAAACATGTTTTATGGAGTTGCTTTGATGGAGAAATGGACTCACAAGTCAGGTCATTGGGTCTCAATCAATGGGGGAAGGAACTGAGCGTGTTTTGAATGTTTTCAGCTGTCTGCTTGGAGTAAAAAAACCCTCAATCCTTTTTGTAATGTCAGAATCGCTCCACGAATATATTTAAAACTGATTTGACAAATGCTCTGACTGTTGACGTGCTAAAACACTTAAAAGCTGTGGGGGGGGAAGAAGCCACTCTGAGTAACTTTGGCTTGTGTCGCTCCCACAGGTGTTTCACCAAAACCAACGGCACTTTCGGCAGCAGCGCGCTGCCCGTGGTGCCCCTCGGAGGCCCCTTCCAGCAGGACGGAGTGGAGATGAAGCCCCTGAGCCCCCACGTCATGGTGGCCATGTGCCTGGCCTCGGGCAGCCCCGAGTGCAGCGCCCGGCTGGAGGAGGACGGCAGGGAGAGCGCGGAGCCGCCCCCGGCGCAGCACCCCTGCTGCCGGGAGGGCGTGAGCCAGCTCCCTGTGGATTGCATGGACGGTGAGGCATCCCGCAGAGGATAGCACCTGGCTGGGGAGCTGCGAGTGTTCTGTAGGACGTCTGTAGGGAGCTTAATTTATTGCGGAGAAGCCAGTAATTAAACCCTTGTAAGAGCAGGCGTGGAGGAAGGTGAAGCGTCCCGCCTTTCCCGTCGTGGAAAGTGCTGCCCAGTGCCTGGTCCTGTCATGCCCTTGTGATTGATGCCTCTAAAAAGGGCTGATTGAGCACACAGGGAGGCTGTGACTGATGGGTGCTGCACTCACAGCACACCCATTGGCTCCATCACAGGACACACAGGCGTTCCAGAGCCATCCTGGAGGCAGGAGCTGGCACAGGGAGAGACCCCATCTCTGTTGGTGGAAAGAGAAGCTGTTCCTCATCCTGCCCTGGAATCACTGCACCTTGTGTGCTGAAATCAGGCACCCCGCCATGGCAGCAGGGGAAGGGAGGTTCAGGTGGACACCCCTCTGGCAAGGAGAGCCCAGATCAGGAGTGTGGCCTTGGTGCCACAAACTCCTCACTGACCCATTTCCACCAATTGCTGATTTGGGCTGAATTTAGTAGTCATGTGAATTGTGACCACATGCAAATGAATCCTAAAGGTTCAGCATTATTTCATAGCTGTTTTCAGCAATAGCCATCTCAGAGCAGGTTTTATTATTCCAGCGCTAGGCTGATCAGCTCAGGGTGAGATGTTCGATACAGGTGCTGTGTTGGAATAGAGCCTATGTCCTGTGCTTGTGCCTGGTATGGTGGGAATGAGCCTGAGCCCAAAGAGCATCACTCACTGGAATTAAAGAGTTTTTGGGGCACATGGGTCTGTTGAGCTGACAGAGGATCTCCTGAAAAACCCCACACAACCACCTGCCCTGCTCTTGCTTTGCAGGCGGCAGCTGCGTGCACTCAGAAACGTCGAACCACATTTTGAGTTGGAGTCCCCTCATTCTTCAGCCTGTTTCCAAGGACTGTAAGGAAAAGCCAGGATGGAGATCATCCGGAGTCACCCTAAATGGTTCTGGGGACCTTTGTCAGCTCCAGCTGCGGGAAACCTGAGGCAGTGACCATTGTCCCCACTTAACACCAGGAACTGCACGGCAGCGTCGCTGAAAGGGAGTCACGGGGGGATGTTAATTATAACAGAGAGAGTCACTATTTATTTTTTGTAGTAGTGTCATATGAATGTATCTTGGTTTCAAAATGGTTGCCTTTTTATATTATTTATGCCTTGAAATCCCTTTTTTGTTGGTTCTCCCCCCACCCCCTCCCAAACTAGCCTGGTTATGTGTATAAAAAAGAATTGTAATAATATAAAGAATGAGGATGGGAAATGTGGACTGTGTTTCAGTGGCAATTTACCAGTGGGACAAGTGCTTCTGTGGAGCCTGAGAGAGGGATTTAAGCAGGTCTGAAATGACCAACAGCTGCTACCTCCCTGGCAGCTTGGTGACATGGTACCCTCCTTTCCATGAACATCTCCTGGCCTCTTTTGGTTTCTCTGGGAAGATCCCAATGAGGAAATAAGAAAATTAATAAGAAAAATGAGCCTCAGTTGAGTCTGTCCTGTGCAGCTTGAAGCAGAACTTCAGTGACTGTGTCTTCAGGTGCTCAATAACCCTTCTGCAGAAGTACAGGTGGAAATCCAGCCTGTCTCCCCTCTCACAGAAGACAAAATCCAGTTCAGCTCTAACAGCTGATAGCTCTGAAGTGAAACCAGTTATGGTGAAGCAGCTCCCACCAGCACTGAGCACAACTGTCAGGAACCCACCCATCCTGGACACAGCATGATTGAGGTGCTGCAACCTTAACTGCAGGGCTTGGGTGAGTGTTTTCATTTTTCTTTTCCAAATTTAATCCCAGTAAATAAACTAAACCCGTGCTTGCAAAACACTCCCTTCTCCCACACCAGTCCCAGTGCAGAGCCCCAGAAACGAAGCACAGTTGACGGTGATGACCACCCTGAGGTGACACGTACAGCCCAGAGCAGTGTTCCTGGCCAGTCTGGGAGGGAAGGAGGGAGCTTTGCCAGACACAGGGTTTGGGGGGTGATGTATGTGCAAGGAGGAAGCCCTTGAGATCTGCCTTGGTAGCAGCAGCTCCATGGGCTGCTATGAGTGTTGGGATGGGCTTTTTTATATTTCACAGAGTCCCAGAACAGTTTGATTTGGAAGAGACCTTAAAG
The DNA here is from genome assembly GCA_013400315.1 of Bombycilla garrulus. Classification (NCBI taxonomy): domain Eukaryota; kingdom Metazoa; phylum Chordata; class Aves; order Passeriformes; family Bombycillidae; genus Bombycilla; species Bombycilla garrulus. The sequence goes on from VXBU01006144.1 coordinate 576,883, forward strand.
CTCATCCCATTCCACACCTTCCACTATCCCAGGCTGCTCCAAGTCCCATCTAACTTTGCTAGGGGCACTTCCAAGATTGGGACAGCCACAGCTTCTCTGGGCACCCTGTGCCAGGGTCTCAGCACCCTCAAAGGGAAGAATTTATTCCCAGTATCCCATCTAACCCTGCCCTCTGGCTGTGTGAAACCATTCTCCCTTGTCCTGTCACTATCTGCTCGTATAAGAAATCCCTCTCCCTCCTTTTTGTAAGTCCCCTTCACGTATTTGAAGGCCACAATAAGCTCTCCCCAAAGCCTTCTTTTCTATGACATTATTTGTGGTTATATTTATTATTTTCCTTTTTTTTTTTTTTTTTTAGGGTTGTGCATCCTCCCATCTAGAGCTGCCTTATTCCAAAGTTCTCTACACACCATGGACTTCACACCCGTGGGCTTTGGCTGACACGTACCCCAGAGCCACCACAGATCTCCCTCCTCCCTTCTTTATCTCTTCCTCACAGCCTGGATTTTCATTTTGCAGGACCTGCTGCAAGGCTTGCTCCTTTTCCAACAGGGATTGGCAGATGAGGGGCTGGGATTTAACTCTGGTTGCTTTGTTTTCCCCAAACACTGAAATTCAACCATGGTTTTAAACAACCTTGCTTAAATCTCCCCTGTATTGTGGGTGTGTCAGATAAAGATGCTCTGTTTTCCAGAGAAGCTGTGATACCCCTTTGGAATGTGACGTGTTTGGAAGTGATGGTTTTGCAGGCGGCTTTGGGTAGAGTTTGTGTTTCTGGGGGTGGTTTGATAAAGGGATCAATGCTGCTTTATGGCTGGTGTGGGGATTGATACTCTGTGGGCACTGATCGAGGTTGTGGCTTGATACTTCCCAATGGGTTATTATTAACCAAATAGAGGAGAAAATGGCCCAAGGTGCCCTTGTCTCCATGCACACCAGAAGATGAGGACTCAGGGAACTGCCTGACACTTTCCTTGGACCCTGATTCCCTTTGTGCTTGCACCAGTGCAGGGGAAAACCATCTCAAATCACTGTTTTTAACCTCCTGCAGTTCGGCCTGAAACTGGGGAGTTTGGGGTGAAGATGAGGCCCCTTCCCCCAAAAAGCTTTGTGGCTGTTTTTGCACCACAGAAACCTCAGCATCCAAAGCAGCATCCCCAGTCGATGCCAGCCCCGGGGCTGAGAGCGGCACTTCAGCCCTCGGGCTTTTTTTCTGCCATCGGTGAGAAACTATTTATTGTAGCCTAAATATTTATTTTAGCTCCAGCAGTAACTGCAGGCCCGAGGCTGAGCTGGAGGGGCTTTCGCGGGGTGCTGCGTTTGGAGTCAGCTGCCTCCCGGCGCGACGCGGCACAGGTGGGTGCTGCCGTCCCGTGGTGTGGAAGAGAGGAGGAAAGGGAAATAAAGAGCAAAAGCCGGAGCGATCACGGTGTCGCTGTCACGGCGATGGTGACATCAGCCCGTGGGTCATCGGTGGTGCCTGGTGCTGCTGAGGGCGGCTCTGCAAGGGGTGGGTGAGCCACAGGTGGGTGCTGGGTCAGCGGGGCAGGCGACTCAGCCCTCAGCTCGCCCCGGTACCTGCTGCCGTGCCGAGGGCAGGCGCGTCTCCCTGTGCTGGTGCTGCTTCGGCGCCTGCTGCCGTGCCGGGGGCAGACGAGTCTCCCTGGGCTGGCCTTGCCTCCTCCTCCCCGCCCGCGGCTGCTTCAGCATCCTCCGCTGTGCCCACGGGCTCCTGGGCGCCAGGACCAGCCCTGGGGGACACGCGGGGTCTCGCTGGTGCCCGGGCACCGGAGCAGCGGGGCGGAGGGATTTGGGCACTCACGTGCGGAAGAGCAGGTCGTGCAGCCCTGGGGAGACAGACGGGTGTGAGCTGTGGGTGCCGGGGGTCGAGCCGTGGCCCCGATGAGCCCCGCGGCCCTGGCACTCACGTGGGAGGGTCTCCCGGTGGCGGGCGATGCAGTGCACGGCCAGCAGCGATGCCGCGGTGGCCACCAGCATCCCTGCCACCGCCGCCCCCGTCACCGCCGGGTAGGCCTCGAAGGGAGGCTCGGCTGGAAGAGAGCAGAGGGAACATGGCAGGCAGCAGGGACGGGCAGAGCCCCGACAGGCCAGGGAAGGTGCGAGCCTGTGCCTGAAACCTGCTGACGGCTGCTCACACTCGGCTCCTCAGCTCCACCAGGACGGAAACGCTGCCCTTCTCCACTCAACCCTTGCTCTGCCCCCACGGAGCAGCAGCCCCTGCCCACTTCACCTGGCGTCTGCACCTCGGAGGGGTGCCCGGCCGTGCGGTGGTTGACGGCCAGGACGCGGAAAGCATAGAGCACCGCGGGGTCCAGCCCCCCCAGGCGCCGGTCGCGGGAGTGCGGCTCGATGTCGCCGGCGGCTGTTTCCCAGGGGCTGGGGCTCTCCCGGAGGGGCTTCTTGGTTTGGCGCCGCTGCACCACGAAGCCGGTGAGGTTGCCGGCGNTGCGCGCCCTCGTGTACCGCAGCTTACTGATGGTGACGTTGGGCGGGGCTGGGTACCCTGCGGCGAGATGGCACCCGGCAGCAGGGGCTTGATGCCCCCAGCCCACCCTTGGTGCCCCCAGCCCACCCTTGCCCGTCCCAGGACTCACGGTCCACGCGGAGGCGGACGGGGAGGCTGGCAGTGCCCACGGCATTGGTCGCGGTGCAGCGGTAGATCCCACTGTCCCCCGGCCACTCAGCGTCCCGGACGGTGAGGTTGACCCACGCTTCTCCCTGCTTCAGCCGGTACTTGGCCAGCCCCGGTGTCACCTCCCGCTCCTTCGGGTCGTACCAAGCCACTGTGGCACCGAGACTGGCGCTGCTGCCGCGCTGCCGGCACGCGAGCCGCGCCTCGCCGCCCTCCAGCACCGCCACCTCGCTCTCCGCCTCCAGCTCGGGGACCTCTACTCGGCGAGAAGCGGGGACGGTATGGCAGGGGCGTGCCACCCC
>VXBU01006144.1:580262-595650 GCA_013400315.1 Bombycilla garrulus
TGGCAATCCCGGTTGTGCCACAGCGTCCCCCGTTTTGGAGCAAGCTGGAGGTGCTGAAGGTGCCCCGAAAGGCAGCAGCACCCTGCAGTGCGCATCCCATGGTGTGGCCACGGCACGGGGTCATTGCAGCTCTGCTGTGACACCAGGGGGTCAGAAGGGGGGTTGGGGGCAGTTGGGCCCATTGTTACTCACACAGGGTGGTCCCACATGCAGCCCCCAGTGGCAGCGCGGGGTGGGAGGCCAGGCACGAGAAGGAGCTGCCGTTCCTGGTGGCTGCCCCTGACTGGATCCTGGTGGCCATGGAAAAACTGGTCCCCATCAACCCCTCTTCCTCCTCCTCCTCCTCCTCCTGGGGGCCCACCCAGCGCAACCGAGCCAGGGGGAAGCCGCCCAGCCAGCGGCACCGCAAGGCCACATCCCGCTGATCATCGGAGGCCAGGGCAGAACAGCTGGGGCTCCCGGCTGGTGGATCTGCGGGAGACCATCGGCACGGGGAAAGAGTGCGAGTTCCCATCCGGGTTCCCACCCAGCCCCACCTCCGATTGCTCCTCCCACCCACATCCTCACCAGGGAGCTGCGCTGGTCCGTCTCACCCCGTGAGGACATAGTGGCCCCCGCGCGGGGTTACTTACAGTACACAGTGAGGACGATGGTGGCCTGGGTGCGGGTCTGCAGGTGGCTGTTCTCGGCCAGGCAGGTGTATGTGCCTGCCTGGGTGCGGGCGATGGCAGGAATGACGAAGGTCTGGCCCACGTGCACCTGGGAGCCGTTGTGCAGCCAGACGTAGCGGCTGGGGGGGTTGGAGGGGGCCAGGCAGCTCAGCACCACATCCTCCCGCTCGCCCGCTGAGAAGCCCCCGTGCTCGGGGGAGAAGGGCTCCACACGGATGGCTGGCTCATCAGGGCCATCTGTGGGGACACAGAGCCCTTTAGACAGAGATATCCCCACAGTGGGGACACAACCCTCCCTGGGCCTTCCTCCCACTGGTGGGAAGTAGCAAAGCCCCCTTAGAAAGGGTGCACTGTGGGGGCTGTGGGCACACCATGATGCACATCGGCCACAGATGCATCATGGTGGCAGTGTACATGGTGGCCATGGTGGCTAGAGAGGCATCATGCTGGTGGGGTGTATGATGGCCATGAATAAGTCAAAGCAACAACAAGCCACACCGTGGTGGCCATAGAGACATACTGGTGGCCACGGAGGCATCACAGTGGCAGGATAGATGATGTCCATGGATGTTCCATGATAACTATGGACATAGCATGGTGGCAGGGTACTCAATGGCCTTGGACAGACCACGGTGCATTGTCGTGGCCAGAGACACACTATGGATGTCACCAGCCCTGAAGATGTCCCCCCAGCTGGTGACTGAGGGTCCCCCGAGGCGGGAGGCACCCAGGGCACTCACAGACGATGTCCAGGTAGACGGGGTCGCTGGTGTGGTTGTTGACCTCATTGCGCACGGTGCAGATGTACCAGCCCGTGTGGCTGCGGTTGGCAGGCGTCAGCTGCAGTTCTGCCCTGGAGCCCCCCAGCCCCACAGGGGTCACTGAGGGGCCCCCCCGGGGCTCCTGGTGCTGCCAGGAGAAGCTCAGCGGCTCCGTCCCCTCCCGCACAGTGCACGTCAGGGCCACCGCTGCCCCCTCCGCTGCCGCCGCCGCCGTCGGCCGCACGAAGGGCTTGGAGACAGGCACTGGGGGCAGCGAGTGTGAGCGGCCCCCACAGACACCAGAACGCCCCAGGGCCCACCCATCTCCCCCGCCCAGAGAGATCGCTGGGCCAGTGAAGCGTCACAGCAGCCAGCAGAATGGCTAGTGAGGACACCTGCAGGCTAGTGAAGGGAGCCCTGGCAGTGGGCATGGGTACTAGCTGGGGTAGCTACCGGGACGAGTTTGGGGTGCTGGGATGCTTGGGTAGCCAGGGCAAGAAAATGAAGGCGGGCTGCTTTGTTGGGGCTACACAAGTTAAAGGCTACAGTAGTAGAGGGCTACACTAGTTGCAGGCAAGGGAGCTTTGCTGGCTAATGGTGTCCTGTCCCAGAGCCAGTGGGGCTCTGCATTGCCTGATGAGTGCTATGTTAGCTCGTGTTGAGCTACCTTGGCTGATGGGATGCTATGTTGGTGAGTGGTGTGCTATGTTGGCTAGTAGGATGCTTTCTTGGCTAGTGGCAGTCTACGTTGGCAGGTAGGGTACTCCGCTAACTAGTGGGGTGCTTTGTTGGTGAATGGGGTACTACAGTTGCTAGTTGCTAGCCACCATATTGGCTAGTGGGAGTCTGCATTGGCTACTGGGGCACTACACTGGCTTGTGCTACACTTTATTGACTTGTGGAGCCCTTTGTTGCCTAGGGGGGTGTTTTGTTGGCCAGTGGATGGCTCTGTTGGCTACTGGGCAAGGAACTGGGCTTGACTGTGATCTAGGGGAGTGTGATGCTGGATGCTGCTGGCCAGCAGACGCTGCCAGGTTGGCCACAGCCAGGGACTTACCCAGGACACGCAGGAGGACGGCAGCATAGCCCACACGGAGCCGGCCCCGCTCTGGGAAGAGCCCCTGGCAGAGGAAGCGGCCCTGGGCGGCCGCCCGCAGCTCCCGCAGCTCCAGCGTCCCGTTACGCAGCGTCACCCGGCCCAGCATCCCCGTGCCAGGGGCCATGGCCACCTCCCTGCCCGAGCCCACGGCCACAGCCCGTGGGAGCCCCTCTCCCTGTGGCGTGAAGCTCCAGAAGACCACGGCCGGCGGGGCTGCGGCGGGCGGCCCACAGCTCAGCTCCACGGCCCGGCCTCTCACGCCTGTCGCCCNAGCGCCGGCAGCAGGCACAGGATCCAGGGCCCCCTCCACGGCGGCGGCGGTGCCCGGCCTCGCTCCATGGCGCCATGTCCAGCACAGGCACGCCGAAGCAGGGCTGCGCTCTCCGGCATGACCTGCTCTCCGGTTACCCCCAGGTAATTAAGCCCAGCCCTGATTAACTGTTAATTATTTATCACCCTGACAGCACAGGGGGAACCCGACGCTGCTGCAGCCTGGGCCCCTGCAATCTCAGGGCTGAGGAGGGGTGCACTTGCTTTGCGAGTGGCAGCATCCTTGCATTCCCCTCATGTGGGAATTTAGTTCCTGAGTGTTCCCTTCTTCACACACAATTTTTTTTTGGCTAAAGGAGGGGGAAATACACCGCCATTCCCCTGTGATCAAAGCTGGGGGGTTTGGAGCTGGGGAAGCCAGGCAAGGAGCAAGGTTTGATATTTCATCTCCCACTGTCTGCCACGCCTCACACCATCAAACATTGATAGGGGCGGCTGTGCCGTAATGCAATGCCAGGGGGCTGGAGCAAGCCAGGAGGGATTTGGGGCTGCACATGGTGAGGAGGATCAGGGAACACTCAGCGAAGTCTGGAAAACTACCTGCCACCTTCCATCTCCCTCACTGATCCTTAATTAGAATTCATTGCTTGTTACCAAATCACACTGTTAATAGCAAATGTACGTACTCCCCACAAAGAGGTTTTGGGGTTTGAAATGCCCCAAAGGGTTAGTTAAAGCTGATGGCGAGGAGCTGCGAGCCAGGGCCAGGGCCCCTCCTGCTACTACCAGGTCCTGCTCCCACTGCCACATGCCTCTGGCTGTGCTCTCATCATGTTTTGGTCACTTTTTTTGCTCGTTCAGGTCAGGTTTGGATAGAAATCTGGATGAGGAGAGCAGAGGCCAGTAGCCAATCCGACAAATGACACCATTGTCAACAATGACCTAATCAAACCCTTCCTGCAATGTTGATACATTTCAGAGAATTTTGGTAAAGAAGGAGCCACCCTGGTGATTACAAACAATTCCATTTATTAAAGATTAACAAAGACACAAACACATCCCAGTCCCTGGAGTCCAACTTCTGTCCTCACACTCACCCTGCTGGGACCCCCAACACTCGCATTTCAGGCCCCTGGGGTCCAACCTCTCTCCCCCACCGATGGGATCCCAAACACTTGGATTTCAGAGCCCTGAGGCTCCAACCTCTCTCCTGCACTGCCGGGACCCTGAACACTTGGGTTTTGCCCCGGGATCTGGTATGACAGCAGTGGATTCCTGCTGCCATCTAGCGAGACAACGTGTGCTCCAGCCTTTCCTCAGGCAACACAACAAAACTCAACTTCAGGAGGATATAACAGAACCGGGAAGTTTTCCCCTGAAACTTTTCCTCCTGTTTAGAACTAGAACTTGGATTTGAGAGAACGAATCCGTGCTCCTCACTCAGCTGCAAGCTTCTCCAGCTCGTCCATGTCATAGGGATCCAGCTGCTGGATTGTGGTCTCTGTAGGAAGGGAAGAATTGTTGGGATGTGAACGCTGAGCTCGTTCCCCTGGGCCGGTATCTGCGCCACCCGAGTGCCCCACGCCAGCTGGGAAGCGCCTGGAGTGCTCACTGCAGCATTTCCCTTTGCAAGGAAATCAGCTGGGAGGAAGTGCAGGGAGAATTGGGTCAGTGGGGAAATCAGCTGGGAAAAAGCAGGAGGGGAACTGGATCAGAGGAGCAGCCAACGCACGGCAGCAAGCGCAAGCAGCGGCCCCGCGGCAGCAGCACACAGAGCTCAGCCTCTGATGTGCCCCTGCTCCCACCTCCACAGCCACACAGGACAGGGAAGGTTTGTAAGGTTTGTACCCTCCAACTGCAAGATCACCACGTGAAAAGCACAAATCAGCCCGCTGAGGGCTCATCCTTACACCGGATCCTTCTGGCCATGGCTATGGTTGGGCTCATCCACATGCCAGTTGTTCCAGCTGCTCATTGCTTCTACTCCATGGCAACAATCTTTGCTAGAATGTGCCTCAGGCACACTCCAGGTTCCAAGGACAGGTGGACATTTAAAGGAACCAAGAGAGCTGAGTGGCTCTGAGGCCAGAGGTGAGGAAGGGACACCGTTTCCTGCCCATCAGAAGGCTTCTATAACCTTCTTTCCTCTAAAAATCACAGGGAGAACAGGCACTGGGATTCAAAATGCCATCAGTGCAGCCCTGGCATCTGGCAAATCCCATGAAAATCCTCTTGATGTTAACAGGTGACAATCAATTTCCACTCAGGAAAGATTTCCACAGCTGCCATCTCCTTTCCCACAGCCAGGGCTGAGCTGAGCTGGGGCACCAGGTCCCCTGGGACAAAGGCTTGCAAGGAAAGGCAGAAAAAATGCCTGAAGGAGGAAAAAAAAGAGGGTGTTGAGGCATCCTGGGTACTGGTAACGTCCCTTGCACACAACTTCCAGGGCTGTTCCCTGGGAAATCTGCCTGCTGGGGACCAAAAACCACCCTAAAAGCTGTGTCTGTCACCTGTTCCCAGTGAGATGAGGAGAGAGGAGCAGCTTGACAAGGACAGTGAGCAGGAAATGAGCTGGAGGGGATCCAGTCCCAACCCAGCCGTGGAGCGGTGGATGTGTGCGGATACTCACGGAAATACTCCTCGATGCTGTGCACGAGCCCCACGGCCTCTCTCTCCACCACGCTGAAGGCGATGCCGCGGTGCCCGAAGCGCCCCGTCCTCCCAATGCGGTGCAGGTAGGTCTCAAAATCCACCTCGCCGTCCTGATCCACGGGCAGGCCAAAGTTCACCACGGTGGTGACCTGCTGCACATCAATGCCTGGGAGAGAGGAAAAGGATCTTCTTGGGATACCTCGTGCCACAGGACCAGCTGCTCAAGCCCACGTGAAAGAACGGCAGGCCTGGCGCATTTCGGGCTGTCAGAGGGGCTCTGGGTTTCCCAGGATACCTCTGGCACAGACGTTGGTGGCGATGAGGACCTTCTCCTTGCCCTCACGGAAGCGCTGGATGATGGTGGCCCGCTGCACCACCGTCAGCTCTGCTGTCAGGATGGCCACCTGGTGCCCGTCCTGGCTCATCTTCCCCGACAGCCAATCTGCCATCCTCCGGGTCTGCAAAAGTGGGGAGAGGCCGAGGCCAACAGTTCCCTCTCCAGAGTCCCCTGCCCCTTTTGAGGGCGCTCATGGCAGTTTTCAACACTCTCCTGGGGTCTGCTCCTTTGTTTTGGGAGTCTTGGGAGGAGCCCACACTGTAAAATGACCCATTCCTGCTGTTCCCAGTGCAGGGTTCTCCCAGGCAGGGGCCTTACCTGGCAGAAGATCATGACCTGACCGATGGTGAAGCTGCCGTAGAGGTTGCAGAGGGCCCTGTACTGCTCATGGGAGTTCTGGCACACCATGAAGTACTGCCTGATGTTGGTGAGGGTGAGCTCCTCCTCACGCAGCTTGATCACGATGGGGTCGGGGATGATTCGCTCCGCAAAGGCCCGCACGGGTTCCTTGTAAGTGGCTGAGAACAGCAGCACTTGGCAGCTCTTGGGAAGAGCCCTGGGGTAGGGAAAAAGCTTTGTCAGCCCCGGAGAGCAGCTGCTGCCCAGGAGAAGGACAGAAACCCTAATTTAAACTTCTTTTTGTTGCCTTCAGTGGAAAGGGAAGCCAAGAGGGCTGACAAGAAAGATGGAGAGGGACTTTACAAGAGTCTGGAGTGACAGGAAAAGGGTGGAATGGCTTCGCACCTAAAGAAAACAGGTTTAGCTATTAAGAGGAAATTCTTCCCTGTGAGGATGGTGAGGCCCTGGCACAGGCTGCCCAGAGCAGCTGTACCTGCCCCATCCATGGAAATGTTCAAGGCCAATCTGGATGGAGCTCTGAGCAACCTGGTCTAATGGAAGATGTCCCTGCCCATGGGAAAGGGTGGGAACAAGATGGGCTTTAAGGTCCCTTCCAACGGAGGCCTTTCTATGATTCTGTGAGTCAATTCGAAGCCTGTAACAGCTCAAAGAAAAGGTAAACGAGGTGAAGTGTCCTCCTGTGTGTCCACTGCATGCAGTTTTACAGAAAGACAGACTTGTGGACAGGCCTCTTTGGCACCCTGGGGACACTCTCACAGCTCTTTGGGGACAGATTCCTTTAAAGCTAAAGAAGGGAAAGCAGGGAATCAGGACACCAGCTCTCAGCAATCCTCACCTGTGGATGCGGATGCTCTGGCAGGACAGGCCCTGCGTGTCAATCATGATGTCAGCCTCGTCCAGCACGAACAAGGAGATCTTTGTCAGGTCCAGGACACGTTGTTTGAAGCACCAGTCCAGTGTGGTGCCTGGTGTTCCGATGATGATCTGCTCCTCCAGCACTGTGCCCTTCAGAACTGCAAGGGGACAAAAGGCTCTTGGCTGCCTCCAGGCATGGAGCTCTCTGGTGCTCTTTTTCCCTTGGCTTGCTCAGAGCCCGGCTGCTCAGTGATGCCTTCAAGGGGTCATCATGATACTTCCCTACAGCCTTGGGGCACGGGAACCATCCCATATGGGAAAAGGGAGTCTGCAAGCAGCCAGTGATGCTGGAAAAGCCTCCTCAGCAGGAGAGGGGACAAACACTACTTTATTGCCCTTTGAGGATGTGTGGGCAATCCCTGGCATCTCCAGGCTCTAAGAGGGGATCCCTGTGCTCCCTTCCGGTTTCTGGAGCAGTGCTGGTAGCCGTGCTGCGCTGGACTCACCTCGGTTTCCCCGGACAGCGTAGTTCACCTTGATGTCAGTGCAGAACTTCCCGATGGTACGCACCACCTGCCCGATCTGCAGAGCCAGCTCGTAGGTGGGAGCCAGGCAGAGGCACTGGCAGGAGAGCAGAGGAAGGAGCTGTCAGGCCTGAGATGGGGCACACTGGGCAGGGACAGCAAGAGGAGCTCTGGAGCATCCCACACCCCTGAGTGGCAGGGGATGGGGCAGCGTGGCATAGCTGGAGGTTCAGGAGCTGGGCTGTGTTCCCAGCTCCAGCCAAGGGGATAGAAAGAAGCTGCTGCCGCTGTTTTTTGAGGAGGAAACTCCTCTCCCAGAAGCATGGTGCAGCTTGTTCCTGTGCCCTCGTTCAGTCACACTGTCCATACATACAAGAGGAGATCTGACATGGCTGGAAACAGCTGGCAAAGCTGGTTCTGCACCCAGAGAGGGGACTGGGAGTATCTGACCACCAGAAACCAGCAGTGTCTGCAGTTGCTCCTCAAAACCTAAATTCCAGGATAACTGAAGCCTGGATTGATCCACTCTGGCAAGTCAAAGCACCTCTCTGAGGTGGGCACCATGCTTGTGGTCCTACCTGCCACGGTGACAGGCCCTGGTGGTTTATCATCCCACTCCAGTGGGTAAAGTCACACAGGAACAGGGACAAATTCCAGAGCTCTGCCCCTGGCAGTGTCCTGGGTGCTTGGGCCAACCCCTCCTGCAGCAGCTCTCCCTGTCCTGCGTTACCTGTGGGTATTTCTCGCTGGCACTGGCTCTGCTCAACATGGCCAAGACAAAAGCTGCTGTTTTCCCTGTCCCTGACTGGCTCTGGGCAATCAGATTTTGGGGCCTGCAAGGCAAAAGCAGCTTAGTGGAAAGCAGGGGTTGGGGCATTCCTGCTTGGCACCACAGTGCTGGGATGCCACGAGCAGCCGGGCTCACCGCGCCATGTTCCTACTCACGGGTATGCCAGCATGAGCGGCAGCGCCTGCTCCTGGATTTTGGATGGCCTGTTGAAGCCCGTCATATAAACCCCCTGCAAGAGCTCTTTCTTCCTGTGGAAACAAAACATCCCAAGAGCCAGTGTGAAGGAGGCTGGCGGCTGGAGCATGGTGGGGCTGGGGGCTGTGGCAACTTACAGGGGCAGCTCCTCAAAGGTCTTGATGGAAAAGAGTGGGGAGCTGGGGTCCCGCTGCAGGATCTCCACGTGCTGCTGGGATTCCACCAGGGATGTGTGGATCAACTTGTTCATCAGTGACAGCTCCGCCAGCGGTACTGGGAAAGACAGCAACTCCGTAAATAAAACAAACGGCATCACAGAATCATCAGGGTTTGAAGAATCTCTGGAAATCATCCAGTCCAAACTCCCCACCAAGGCAGGATCAACTGGAGCAGGTGTTCCTGTAGGTCTGGAATGTCTCTCAAGAGGGAGAATCCAGGACCTCCCTGGGCAGCCTGTCCCAGTGCTCTGCCACTCTCCATGTCGAAGTTCTTCCTCATGCTGAGGTGGAACTTCTTGTGTTTTAGTTTACAACAAAAGGCTTGTAGTGAGAATCCTCTTCCCTCTGCAGAGGATTTCTGTGGGTTCATTAGAAACACGCAGGCGGCCTCCATCATTCCAGACTTACTACCACCAGACTCGTAAATGAGCATCTAAACACGCTGCACTGAGCCCTTCCCTCCTCTGGAAGTATAACACCCTCTTGATTAATTATGACTAAATATTGTGGGCCGCCCCTCCCTCGGGCCCCCGCGGGGGTCGGTCTGCGCTCGGCGGGGCTGACACCGAGATCCCCTCCGGGACCCACCTCTCTCCTCGTCCCCCGCCTCGGCGCGGCGCTTGGCCGGTGCGGGGGCGGCGGGGAGCACNGAGCAGCCGGGGCCGGAGCCGCCATCGCCGGCCGCCGGTCCGGCTCCACAGAGCCCGCGCTCCGCCCCCGCCATGGAGCCGTCCCACAGAGCCGGCAGCGCCGGATGGGGCGGGAACATCCGGCACCGGCGGCGGCGGGAGCGGTACGGCCGGGGGAACAGCCCCGCGGTAGGGTGGGCAGCCTTGGGGTGCCGGGCACCGGCCCCTCATAGGGCGGGGAGGGGCCCTGCTGCACACTCGTCCCTATAAGGTTGAGGGGGTTCCTGGGGCACAGAGCCTGTCGCATAGGGTGCTGGGAAGCCCTGGGGAGCTTCCCATGAGGAGGAGGGAGAGTTCCATGCTGTAGACAGGGACCCCGCAGGGTTTGGGGTTTGTGTCCCCGTCCCCTCGTAGGATGCTGAGTCCTGGAACACCAAGAAGGAAGGAGGTCCCCCCAGGGTGATGGAGATGCAAGGATGCAAGGGTTTTGGGGGGTTCCTGGGGTGTTGGGGGATAGGGACCCCGTAGAGCAGCGAGGGTCCCCAGTTGCACAGAGGGATCCTACATGATACCAGCACTGGTGCCCATAAAGTTATTGGAATCTCTGGGGAATAGAGATTGCCCAAATAGCATAATGGCGTCCCTGGGGAGTTGGATGACAAGGATCCTGTAGAGCAGGAAGGGTCCCTCTGCTGCAGACAGTGATCCCACAGGGTTTAAGAGGGGAGGGAAGGGGCCCTTGGGTGCTGAAGGAGCAGGGAAGCTGTAGGGTTGGGGTGCCATCCCCTATGGGGTTTGGGGACGGTTTCAAGGGTTCTGGGGGACAAAGACCCCTTCACAGATGGATGGGATCCACAGAGTGCTGGAGAGCCAGGGACCACCAACCTGAAATGTCCCCTGGATGCCAGAACCCGTGTACTGTGGACTGACGGCCAGGTCCTCAATCTTGTGTGTCCCCATCTGGGATCACCTCCAGGAGATGTTCAGGGAAAGCTGGACACAGGACTCCAGGCTGCAGCTGTCACATGCCTCCCATCATCCCACTCCCTTTTCCAGCCATCCCACTGAGCTTTTGGGAACCCTTTCCTGCACCAACACTGCCGCCTTTTCAGTCCATTCCCATATCTGGGAAAAAATTAACTCTAGTAATAGCACTACTAGTAGTACTAATAATTCCTTGCTTCCATCCTAAAGCTCCTTTATTTTAAAGATGAGGTAAAATAAGGCAAAGGCAGAGTTAGGTGATAAGCAGAGATAAGTCTGGAATAATGGATGTGCCCTGCAGTGTGTCTAATGAACCCACAGAACAATAAGGAATCTTTCCAGATGCTTTATTGAGAAAAAAGATATTGCTGAGACATTGCAAAGAAAGCATCCTCCACACCAAAACTTAACCTGCTTGAAGCACAGCGGAGTGATTTTCCAGACTATGGAGGATGTTGAGGAGGAGAAAGCAGCAGGGCTGGGGCTCTAGGAGGAGTTGCTCCGGCGGGGCATGACGTTGTGGGCGAGGTCCCAGCGCACGCCGAAGCGCAGGGAGTCCCTCTTCTTCATCGTGGGCACCTCGTACGCGTTGGGGGGCACGATGCGCTTCTGCACCCGGCGCGGCAGCTCCGACTGCAGCATCCACCTCCGCATGGCCCAGCGCACGCCCTGGTGTGAATCCTGCCCGGGAAAGCTGAATCTCTTCCAGTCTTGTCTGTACTGGTTGAGTTTAGCCACTGGGTCAGTTCTCTTCACTCTGTCAGCCCGTGGAGCAATGTAGGACATAGGCGGTCGCCCTGGAATGGAGTATTCTGATATATTGTCACTCCCAGTATTGTCACTCTCAATATTGTCACGCCCAATATCCCCGAGGAGAGAGCAGGTGCTGTCCTCAAGGAGCCAGTCATCATCATCATAGTCCAGGAAGGTGTTCAGGGTGCTGCTGCTGGTCCCTAGGTCCGCGTCGGAGATGGTGTCATCTGTAAAACTCCTGGAATACCCCAGGCTCCATGGCTTGGTATTTGGTGACTCATCAAAGACCTCCACCCTTCCATCAGGTCTGTGCCTCAGCACCTTCCTCTTCATCACCAGCCTTCTGGCTTCCCTCTGATCCATGGGAAAGGCTGACTGTGAGCCAAAAGTGATGGATGAGTCAGCATAGGAATTGTGGCTGCCTCCCTGCCAGGAGCTCAGATTGGTGTCCAGCTGTTCCTCACTCTCTGCTCCTGGCACCCTCTCCATGGCTCCCACCAAACTGGGTGGATTCTGCAGAAAAAGAAACCAGGGTTAATTTATTGCAGTACATTCAGGCTGGCTCTGACACTCAAGTTTTTGGGTTCAGGGGTGTTGACTTAGGTTGGAGGTGTCCTCAGTGCACTGCTAAACCTCCTGCTGCCAGCAGAAGGCTCTTCCCGACAGTAACACAAAAACAACCCCTAAATTCCTGCTAGAAAAGTACACTAGAATTAATTATGTAATAAATAAAGTCCGGATGGAAAAACAGAGGGCAGGTTCCATGCACTGGACAAGAGATTAATGGTCTTTCCTTGTACCTCTGCTTCTAAACCCACAATATTTAGTCATAATTTAAGCAAGAGACATCCAAGAGGGTGTTTTACTTCCAGAGGAGGGAAGGGCTCAGTGCAGTGTGTTTAAATGCTCATTTATGTCTGGTGATAGTAAACCTCCAGCCCTGGGACAAAAAGGGATCCAGACATGGATTCCACCCTCAGCACGGGTTTAGGATCTCTTTAGAGCCATTTGAAAAGCGCTGGTGATGCTGGGAAAAGAGAGAGCAGATGGCGGGGCGGGCTGAGTGGCAGCCGTCAGCACGCTGTCTGCAGTGGGCATGCAGGTGTGAAAGTGAGAAGGGCTCCGTGACGGCTCGCTGGGAACGTGCTGCTGCTGACGGAGCAGAGCCCATCAGCTGGGGGAAGAGGAGTGATTGAACAGTCCAAAAAAAGAGATTTCAGTGAGATGAAGCTGCCCGAGCTAAGCACCAGTGGTCCGGCCCTGCCTGTGATCCCCTGGGAACACACCAAGGGGCTCAGACAATAAAGACTGACTCCGTTGGTAACAGTTATTTTGCAGAACAAGCATAGAAATCTAATAAAAACCACATAAAAATGCAAATCCACCATTTTTTTCTTTCCCTGCAGACCTCAAGGATCCACCAGCAAAAAACTGACACTCCAAGGTGGCGGCTATGGCTGAGGAGAGCACGGCTACTGACCACGAGCAGCTCCTGAGGAGGGTGCAGGAGCTGGAAGTGGAGGTGAAGCGGCTGCAGGAGAAGCTCCAGGAAGACAAGGAGGGTGCTGGGAGGAAAGAGGCTCCTCCAGCCCCTGGGAAAGCCAAGAAACGCCAACAACGGCCCTTCAATTTCAGTGCCCACAGCCGCAGACACGTGGCACTGCGCATTGCCTACCTGGGCTGGGGCTACCAGGGCTTTGCCAGCCAGGAGAACACCCCCAACACCATTGAGGAGAAGCTCTTTGAAGCCCTGAAGAAGACACGGCTGGTGGACGACAGACAGACGTCCAACTACCACCGCTGTGGCCGCACGGACAAGGGCGTCAGTGCCTTCGGGCAGGTCAGCATCTGCTCAGAGGTTCCTCTCGGTTTTCCTGGGTGGGAGGGAGAGCTGATGGGATTACTGTGCCACGGCACAGCTTGGATTTGTTCTTACAAAGCCCTCAGCTCTTAACCCTGGAAGTGAACCTGGCAATGGCTTCCTGCACGTGCGATGATGATTTCAGACCTCTGAAGCCTTTTTAGTGCCATTTTTCCCTCTATCAGTTGTTTTCCAGGGCCCTGGTGTAGGAGGATAAAACATGTTTTAGGCTGCAGATTCCTCAATAGCTCAGTGATGCCCTGCCCTTGGCAGGGCCCTTTTGGCTGATTTAAACTTGCCAACCCTACAAAAACCCAAAATCTCCAGGAACTAGCTCACTTCCTGCAGCATCAGGCAGCTGAATTCCTGCACAGAAGGGTCTGAAAGGAGCTGCAGCCAGCAGAAGGGAGTGTGGGAGTGGGAGCTGGAGGGAGGGAAGCGAGCTGGCCCGTTCTGTGGGCATGGAGCCATCCGGCTGGCTGAGACACTGGGGAGAGCACAACCTTGGTGGCTTCACCAGAGGGCCGGGTCTCCTTTCTTCTTTCCCAGCACAGAAAGCAAAGCTGGCATAGGTTTAGCTTCAAATGGCTGCTCTGCTCTTCTCAGAGGAAGAGCCACATGAAATCAGGGCATTTGGTGCCTTCTCTTGCACCACTTCAGCACACAGCACCCACGATGGGAATGAACTTGTTCCCACACCAGGCTTCCCGGCCAGCCAGGCTGTTACTGCCTTCAAGTCATCACTTCCAACTTGGAAAAAAAAAAAAGCACATTATACCCCAGTGACTAAGGATGAAGCCATTCTGAGACCGTGCTACGTAGGCAGCCTGCAACTTTCCCTGTTTTATTAATGGAATCCATGGCATCTGCTCGGGTCCTCAGAGGCACTCGCAGCTCTGCCATGGCAGGATTGCCTGATTGAAGCCACCTTCATCTGTAGGAGATCCTAGATTTATTTCCCAGAGGTGTGGGAAGACTTGGCTCCACATGCTGCTGCGCCCATCCATCCACACTCTAATCCTGGCTTTCCTCATTTCTGCAGGTGATCTCCCTGGATCTCCGCTCCAGCCTGCCAGAGGGGCAGCAGCTCAACGGCCACGAGGGCGAGGGGCAGCAGGAGGAGCTGCGCTACACCCACATCCTGAACAGGGTGCTGCCTCCCGACATCCGGGTGCTGGCCTGGGCCCCCGTGGAGCCGGAGTTCAGCGCCCGCTTCAGCTGCCTGAGCCGGACCTACCGGTACTTCTTCCCCTGTGCCCAGCTGGACGTGGCCCTCATGGACAGCGCGGCCCAGCGCTACGTGGGCACCCACGACTTCCGCAACCTCTGCAAGATGGACGTGGCCAACGGGGTGCTCAACTTCCAGAGGACAATCCTCAGCGCCAGAGTGACGTGGGCGGACAGGGGAGGAGAAGCCAGGCCACGGGATCCCTTCCGGCTGTGCCAGTTCGAGGTGACGGGACAGGCGTTCCTGTACCACCAAGTCCGCTGCATGATGGCCGTGCTCTTCCTCATTGGCCAGGGCATGGAGAGCCCGGATGTCATTGATGAGTTGCTGAACGTGGAGAAGAACCCCCGGAAACCACAGTACAGGTAGGGATTGGTCTGGAAAACCCAATGGGCTGCTCTTCAGAGCAACAGCTGTGCCTGGAGTGCCGCTGGCAAGCCAAGCCAGCACACGAAGCAGTCGCAGGCATGGAAACAGGCTGTCAGTAGCCTCACTGGAATGTATCCACCAGGATCTCAGTTTTCTTGCTCTTGAGCAAAGTTTTGATAGCTGTAGTCCTTGGTATTTGGTGAAAATTAAGTCACTTTTTACTCAGAAAGAATGTTCTGTGAAGGTTCGGGCTGGTTTTGGCAGATCCATTGTTCTTGAGCCTTTTTGTGGTCCCACCTCCTGTCCTTGTCCCCAGCATGGCGGTCGAGTTCCCCCTGGTCCTGTATGACTGCGAGTTCCCAGACCTGCAGTGGCTCTACGACCCAGAGGTGCAGGGCTTCAACGTGACACACTTGCAGCAGCTCTGGGCCAGCAATGCCGTCAAAACCCAGGTGCTCCGGGACATGTTGGCAGGGCTGGATGCTGCTCCCGTGACCACCAGAAAAGGTAGAGGGAGTTTTGGGGGAATAACTTGGAATGCATGCTGACAGACAGCAGGGTTAGATGGGATATTGGGAAGAAATTCTTCCCTGGGAGGGTGGGAAGACCCTGGACTCTGTGTGCCCAGAGCAGCTGTGGCTGCCCCTGGATCCCTGGAAGTGTTGAAAGCCAGGCTGGACAGGGCTTGGAGCAACCTGCGATAGTGGAAGGTGTCCCTGCCCATGGCAGGGGGTGGGACGAGATAAGCCTTAAGGTACACTTCAACACAATCATTATGGGATTCCATAAATTACAAAGGATTAACTGGTTAAAAAAAAAAATTAAAAAAAAA
>VXBU01006144.1:595737-609075 GCA_013400315.1 Bombycilla garrulus
AAAGACGGAGTAATTAAGTGTTGTTTTTCCATGTTGTCACAGGTCCAGAGAGCAGCGTGGTGCCTTGGGGTGAGCTGCAACCCCCACTCCACAGCCAGATCAGCGGCTTTGTGGAAGGGGTCCAAGCCCGCACCTACAAGCCCCTGCTGGCCCGGCCCAGGTGCGAGGGGCTGGAGGCCCGGATCGAGCACTTCGTGCGGAGGGGCCGCATCGAGCCGCCCCAGGGCCCGGGGGATTGGGCCGGGGAGCCCCCCGAGGGCAAGCGGGGCAGCAGTGGAGCCCCCGAGCAGCTGCCCAAGAGGATCTGTATGGACACCGAGTGACGGAGCACCTCGGCATGGGCGCAGCTGACTCTTCACCCTTTTTTAAAATTACTGTTAGTGGGGGGGAAAAAAAAGCGCGTTTTTTCAGTGCTATTTTTTATAAATCTCAAGAAAACCGGTGTAACGGTGTTGTGTTCTGGCTTGGGGGCAGTGGGCTCGGCGCCCCAGCGCGCAGTGAGGCAGCACTGAGGGGTACGGCTGGGCTGTACCGGGCTGGGACCCCCCACCCCTCTCACCCCCGGTACCTCCGGCCCCGACGCGCCGCTGCCGCTGCTCCCTTGTGACCCGCAACCGCCGCCGCGGTTTAAACACCCCCCACGCCGCCATTGGCCAGCGCGGCTGTCGCTCAGCTGGCGGCACCTCCCATTGGACAGGCGCTCCGCCGTGCCGCACCCGCGGCGCCGCCATTGGCCGGAGAGGGACGCGGAGAAGGAGGCAGAAGATGGCGGCGGGCGGCGGCGCGGCGAGGCGCTGTTGGCGGATCGGCGCGGGGCTGGCCCGGGCGGTGCGGGGCATCTGCGGGAGCGGGCGGGCGACGGCGGCTCTGCGGGCGGAGGAACTGNAACAGCGAGAGGTGAGCGGAGTGTGGGCCGCTGGGCCCGGGGTCTCTGGACTACAACTCCCGGCGTGCACAGCGCGGGCAGTCCCGGGGAGCGGGACACGCGGGTGAGAGGATCGGGTGGGAGGGGACGAGAAGAAACATCCAGTTCCACCCCTGCCATGAGCAGGGACACCTTCCACTGTCCCAGGCTGCTCCAGGGACGTCCAGCCTGGCCTTGGACACTTTCAAGGATGGGGATGGGGCAGCACGGCTTCTCTGGGCAACCTGTGCCAGAGCCTCACTCCTCGACAGGAAAGAATTCCTTCCCAATATCCCATCTAATTCCTTCCCAACATCCCATCCATCCCTGCCCTCTGNGGGCAGAATCCCACTCCCCTGCTGCCCACGCTGGGGGATCAGCCCAGCCCAGGGGGGTTCTGGGCCAGGGTCTGTCCAGCTCTCACCCTCCAGCACCCAAGGGCTTCTCCCAGAGCTGCTCTCCATCCCCAGCCTGGGTTGATCCTGAGGGTTGTCCTGACCCAGGTGCAGCACCTGCCCTTGGCCTTGTTGAACCTTGAGATTCCCCAGTGGCTCTGACTGAGCTTGTTCCGATCCCTCTGCATTGAACGCCATCCCTCAGTCTGGAGCAGGAGCTCGTGGAAGGCGAGCACGTTGCTGCAGGTCCCAATGCAAGTTTGTGTGAAAGCCAAGAGCTGTTCAAACCCCACCACTGGTGTCTCGTTCTCTCCTCAGGTCCCCAAGGACCCGACACAGCGCTGGCTCCGGGAACTCACTGCACTGAGCCAGCAGCTGCAGCAGGTTCACCCCAATGTCCTGGCCAAGATCCTTAAGCAGAGAACTGTATACCAGAATGAGGAGATTGTGGTGATAGACAAACCCTATGGGCTTCCCGTGCACGGTGAGGGGGAGTGGGGAATGGAAATGGCTCTGTGGTGCTGATGGGGATCCTTTTCTCTGTCCTTCCTGTGCTGGGGTTTCCCTTCCCAGGGAGGGTTCCAGGGGCTTGGTCACTGTCAGGTCTCGGCCTTCCCCTCGCATTTTGGAGTGATTTAGGGTGCATGGGGAGCACAAGAGGTGAGACTCCTTGCTGCCCTGGGTCACACAGGCGGCCCCGGCATCAAGAACTGCATCGCTGATGTGCTGCCCATTTTGGCCAAGATGCTGGAGAACATGAAAGCTGAGCCCCTCCACCTCTGCCACCGGTTGGACAAGGAGACCACGGGTGTGATGGTGCTGGCACGGAGCAAGGAGGCAGCGCACAAGATCCGTATGCTCTTCAAGACCCGTCAGGTGGAGAAGGTCTACTGGTAGGAAAGGTTTGAGTGAAAAAGGAGCTGTGAAAGGTGTTTAAAAAAAGGGTGAGGGGACAATCCCTGGGGTGTGGGGGTTTTGTGGAAGTAAAAGGTGTTGCTTATCTCCCCCCTTCAACACCATTTTATGGGACTGGGTTGTGGGAGAGGGGCTGAGGGGAGGGTTCCCATCCTGTGAGAGCAACACCCCACAGACCTCTGCTTTCCCTTTGCAGGGCAGTTGTCCTGGGGGACCCAGACCCTGTTGAGGGCATTGTGGAGATCCCCATTGTGGAGAAGGAGGTGCAGAGCCACCAGTCCCACTACAAGGTGAGTCCTGTGTTCCCTCGGCCCCATTCTGATGAGGCAGCCCCAGCATCCCCTCCTGTCTCCCCCAACTCCCCGCTCACCACCCTTCAGATGACGCTGGCTCCCAACTACCGCCTGCGTCCGGAGGATGGGAAGGAGATGAAAATCCGCAAGAACCGGAATGCCGAGAGTGCGGTGACCCGGTACCGCCGGCTGGCCGCTGCCTCTGCCTGCTCGCTGCTGGAGCTCCAGCCCATCACCGGTGAGCGAGGCCTGCCCGGCTGTCCCGGGGCTGGATCTGCTCTTTGTGCAGTCAGCAGCAGCTCTGGAGGGGGGAGCTTGTCATTAGACACGAGTTAAATCCTTTTTGGGACAAAGCTCTGGGAGTAAGCTCTGCTGGGGCAATGCTTAGTTTGCTGTTTGCCAGCGATTTCAGCGTGTCTTTGTCCAGCACGGAGGGTGGTGGGTGCTGAGGCCTGGCACAGCTGGATGTCACCTTTCTCTTCTTCCCCTTTTCTCCTCAGGGGTGAAACACCAGCTCCGGGTTCACCTGGCCTATGGCTTGGGATGCCCCATCCTGGGGGATCACAAATACTCGCACTGGAGCAAACTGGCGCCCCAGGTAAGGCAGGTCTTGCACTGGGGAGCAGCTGGAGCTGGATACAGCCCCTTGTGTCCCCCAGCTCCTCGTGGGCTGGGGATTTCAAGTCCCAGCTGAAAAGCTGCAGTTTTGAAGGGAACATTTTCTGTCCTTGCTGCAGAAGCTTCCTGAGCTCACCCTGAGGAGGCTGAAGCTGGAGCAGAGCAAGGCTCGGCACCTGCCCCTGCACCTGCATGCCCACCGGCTCTGCCTGCCCCTGGGCCAGCCCTTAGACTTTGTCTGCAAGCCACCCTTCTTCTTCCAAAAAACCCTGAGGAAGCTAGAGCTGGACATCCCTAAGGACTGACGAGGCAGGACTGGAATGGTGCCGTGTATCTCCACATCTCCAGCATGTGGCAGCAGCTGTGCCCATCTTGGAGCCAGTGGTGGGTGAAGCCTGCAGTCTCTGTGCTGGTGCTGATGTTGCTGGATTCAGAGCCTACATGTGCTTCTGGCCCAGGAAAGCAGCTGGACACACTGAAGAGCCTCGAGTTGAACAAGGCTGGGTGGAAGCTGGACTTTGCCTGATTTGTGTTTTGAACTTGTCTGCGGGCAATAAAAGCTCTGGTTCCCTTGAGGGAAGGTGTTGTGTGTCTGTGCTCTGCATGGGTGGGACTCAGTCCCTGTGTAGGTTTGAGCAGACCTGATTGCAGCCCCTCCCAGATTTTGGAACTGTCACTTGTCTCTCCAGAGTTGTTTAGCTCAGATTTGTAGAGTCTCTTCATTGGAAAATCCATGGAAAGTGCAGTTTGGCAGTGACTCTGGTATTTCCTGGGAGTTCCTTGGCTTGGCTGGGCTGAGCAGCTCTGAGACTGCCCTTCTCTGTGCTGCCAGCAGCATTGGTGTGGGTTTCTCAGCACTGTGCTGCTGGGAAACTGTTCTGTCCCACTGCTCCTTTAGTTACCCTATCCTTTAGTTCTAGAACCCCTTATTGGATCCCCTGCCCTTGGGAGCTTTCCTTGGAGCCAGATTCTTCCCCGTGTGCCCTGAGAGGGAGGTAAGAGCAGGGATTGATGATCTGGAGAATTGCAGATGATGTTCTGCCTCAAAATTATCTCATTTGGTGTCTCCTGTCCTGTCTGAGGAGCTTGGGGCTGGGCAGCAGGATGTTCCCTGGCCCCTCTGGCTGCTTTGGGTGCTGGAAAAGGCTTTTTGTACCCCATGGGGCCACCATGTATCTGGCTGGGGCTTCTTGCTGTGGGAGGGCCCAGTCCCCTGGCTCCTTGCTGAAAATAGCTGGGGACCCCCATGCCCTCAGGCCACAGCGCCAGAAATCTGGTAGCTGATGAGAGAGGGACATAAAACCACGGGGAGCCAGGAGCGGCTGTGGCTGGAGGAACGGTGCCCTGCAGGAATGCTGTCAGGGAGGAAAGCTGCCTTCCCAGCTTGCTGCTGTGGCTGCTGGGGTGGGTTTTTCTATTTCTGTTTGTGAAAAGGCTTCCCCTGTAATTATGAGGTGATTTAACGCCCTGTCTGAGCTGTCGTTCACAGCTGCTGGACACAGCGCTCGGCAGGGACTCCTCAGCCCGGCAAAGTCGCTCCTTGAGCCGGTCACACCTCAGGCAGCCCTCGCCAGTGTCTCTTCCTCACTTCAAAATGTCCCTCTCGCACACGGCTGCCGAGTACATGCTCTCTGATGCTCTGCTCCCGGATCCCAGCAGTGCCCGAGCCAAGGGCTTGCGGCTGGAGCTGCCGAGCGATCGCCTGCTGAAGTTTGTCACCGTGGGGCTGCCCCTCTTCCTCGTCTCGCTGGCTTTCGCCCGGGAATTCTCTGTTGGTGAGTTGTGGCTTTTCCAATGTGTTCTTCAGGTTGTGGGCAATCACCAGCGGTGGTTTGGTTGTTGTGGCAAACCCTTTGTATTCTTGACGGTGTTGTGATCCAAAGCAGAACAGCCTGCAAGTCTGGTTTTAGGAGCTGTTCAGCCTCATGGGTGTTTATTGATTGTTTTTAATGGATCATAATTCACTGGGAGAGCCTGGGAACAGCTGTGCTAACCCCAGGAGCAGCACTGAGTCAATGCCCAGCATCAGCTGCTAGTGTCCAGCGCCCTTGGGTGACACAGGCTTGTTTCCAAGGAAGAGGAAGAAGGTGCTGGCAACATGGAGAAATGAACTGATAGTGCATTGTGACCTCAGGCTAAATCTGGCCTCGGCCAACATCCAACTGCTGTTCCTGAGGGTTTGGTTTTACTCCAGTTTCTGGCTGGTCGGTCTCTAATTCCCTGCACTGTGTACACACCACCATACACAACGGGTTTGTGTTTGGGAAGAGATGGAAAAGTCCTCACTAGAAACACAGCAGCTCCAAAATGACCATGAAAAAGGCTTTTTTTAATTCAAAGCAATGCCTGAGTTGTAATTACCCTCCTGTAAGACATTGGCTCGTGGCTTTGGAGTGTTTCTCCACCCTCCATGGCTGAGGTTTGCTCTCCTCCTCCTCACCCCAGGTTCCCAGATCAGCTGCTTCTCTCCCACCAACTTCACGGGGAAGCAGTCCGCCTACACTGACACGGCTTGCTGGGACTCACTTATCCACCATGGCTTCGACGCCGAGGGACGTGCCGTCACCAAGTCCCTCTGGGCTCTCAAGGTAGGGTCAAAATCACATCTGAGTGCCCCTGCATTCCATCTGGATGTCCACAGCGAGAGGGACTCTGCATCTTCTTTGCCCAGGTCTTCCCCTACTCGCTGCTGGTGGTGGCGGTGCTGATGTACCTGCCGTACCTGCTGTGGCGTTACGCTGCCGCCCCCGCCCTGCACTGCGACCTCCTCTTCATCATCGACGAGCTGGATAAATCCTACAACCGCTCTGTGCGCCTGGTGCAGCACATGAAGAAGGTCCAGGAGGCCAGTGCTGAGCCAGAGCAATTCTGGGAGGAGTATGAGAGGTGAGGCCAGGCCAGGTCACCGTGGCCCTTGAGTCCCTCCATGTGGCATTGTGGCTGCACCCAGGATGGATTTGGGTGAAATGAGGGGTGGTTCTCACTCCCGCTGTGTCCCTCTACCCCCAGGGCCCGCCGGGAGAGGTATTTCGAGTTCCCGTTGCTGGAGCGGTACCTGACCTGCAAGCAGCACGCCCACGCCCTGGTGTTCATCTACATCCTGCGAAACCTGCTGCTGCTCCTGTTCCTGGCTGCCACCTGCCTCTACCTGGTCTTTCTCCACCTTAACATCTTCTTCCAGGATGAGTTCAGCTGCTCCATCAAAACAGGGCTGCTCCAGGAGGAGCCGCACATCCCCGCGCTCATCCCTTGCAAGCTGGTCTTCTTCTCCGTGTTCCAGATCATCAGCCTCTCAGTGGGCAGTGTCTATGTCCTCCTCATCCCCGTTGTCATCTACAATGCCCTGCAGCTCTGCCAGTGGGACAAGGGGCTGCTCTCTGTCTATGAGATGCTGCCTGCCTTCGACCTGCTCAGTCGCAGGATGCTCACCTGCCCCCTCAACGACCTCAACGTCATCCTTCTCTTCCTCCGCGCCAACATCTCCGAGCTGACCTCCTTCAGCCGCCTCAATGCCGTCAGCGCCCTGAGGGAAGCCACGGCCAACAAGGAGGACATCGACACTGTCATCGATTTCATGACGCTGCTGGCTGGGCTGGAGACCACCAAGCCCAAACACCAAGCCTGCAGCCCCGAGGCCGAAGGCAGTACAGCCCTCTCCAATGGTGTGGCCCGAGGTAGGCTTTTTGGGTAGAGACAACTCCTTCCCTCTTCTCTTGGCTCCCACACCACAAGATCCCACCCTCGAATGTGGCTCGACCACCCAAAATCCTTTGCCGAGACCTGAAGGTGTTTGGGGCATAGCTGGGGGTCAGTGTGAGGGCTGACAAATCCTGAAAGGGGTTCTGGCATCCAGAGTGTGATGCTACTGCGATCCAAGGTGTGGGCAGGGGTTGCTATAGGAACAGCAAGCCAAGAGATTGCTGCTTAAATCCAAGCTCTGGGCAAACTGCGGGGCTGGGAGGGTCCCTGTTTTTGGCAGCTCATCCTGCTGGGAGTGGGGTTGGGAGTTTTAAATCTTGGGGAGCTGATGCCAAGGATGCCCGCCCCCTTCTCCTGTTCTCATAGCACTGGTGGGTACAGTGGGGCTGTGTGTGGAAATGGAGATGGGTTCCAAGATAGAGCTGCATTCCCAGGACCTGCACTGCTCCCTTTCCAATGTACTTTGGGTTTTGGGGAGCTGGATGCCTCCTTTGGGGTCTCACAGGGACCCCTGGTGCCCATGGCAAGTGGTTTGCAGGCTGTGTGAGACAGCAAAGGTAGGAAGTAGGAGCTGAGAGGCCTGGGCTTCATTCCCGGCCCTGAACACAGTTTGAATTATGGCTTTAAAAAATCCACAGACTGAGCTAGATTCTGCATCCTCGTTACCAAGGCAACCCAGGGCCAGCACAGCTGGCTCCTGGGCCAGTTACTCAGTGCTGGAAAAAGCCCAGATCCTAGTCTGCCATTGCCCAGCTAATTAACTGCCTGCTCTTCCTCCCTTGTCTAGAACCAAAGCCTGGAGTGGAAAAGGTGGGAAAAGCCGCACGTGACTCGCTTGGCTCTGCCTGACCGAGAAGCAGGCAGCAGGCAGGGATCCTGTGACCCCAGGATCCATTTTTCTGACACAGCTGTACTGCAGCAGCCTGGCTGAACACACCTGCACTTCCTGCACCTGGCCTTTCCCTTTTTATGTACATTTGTCCAGCAAAAAAGGTTAAACAATCCATGTTTTGTGCAGAACCTCTTGTGTCTCATTCTAAGTGCTGGGTGCCATGCTGTGCCTCTTCCACACAAATTTCCCTGCTCTTATGGCAAGAGGTGGGGAATGGAGGATTAGGAATGCTCCTCTGAAGGAAAAAAAAAAGGATCCAGGAATAAAATGAGGTGGTTTATTAATTGTTTATTAAGAGAGGGAGGTGGAAGGCACTCACAGCCCTCCCCGGGCTCCCTGTCCCAGCCCAGCCTTAGTGTTTGGCTGTATTTTCTTGGCAGAACTCTCTCCCCTGTCTACACTGCAGCTGGAAGCTGATCCCTAAATCCTGTGAGCACCCTGTCCTGGGGATAAGCAGTCCATGCCCAGAGAAATGGGGTGCCTGGGAGAACCAGGACCAGCTCCACGGGCAAGGGACCAAGTGAGGGGTTCAGCTGCCATTGGTGTGTCCTGCTGCTTCTCCTTACAGAATTTTTCACATATTTAATTGTAAATTGCCTTTTTCCCCTTCCCCCCACCCGGTAGCCTTGGCTTAAGTCCACAGGGGAGCTGAAAAGTTGTTTAATTAATAAGGAAGCCTCTGCTTCCCTGGCTAGGGTAGGGACAGTGCCAGGAACCATGAGTGCTTTACAGAGGCCTGAGCTCACTCATCTCCCTTATTTAAGGATCCTGGAGCTGGGGAGGAGCAGCAGCTCCCTCCCTCCAGCAGCGTTCCCTGCAGGGAGGGTGTCCAGCAGGAAGGAGGGTGCAGGCAGCCCCTGGGGGTTGTACAGGGGGCAAGCCTGGTACTCACAGGGCCACTCAGCCCAGGCATAGCGCAGGCCCAGCACCAGCGTCCTGCAGCCACTCAGGGCCAGCGTCACCGTGCGGGACCCTACTGCCACCACTGGTGCCGGCAGCCACTGGCACGGGGATGCCTGGCTGGAGCAGCACACCTGGGGAGGGAGAAACCCCCATCAGTGTTACCTTTCCTTTCTCAGCCCTTTGGAGAGGATATCCCGCTCCTCACCTCAAATGCCTGTGCATCCCTCTGACGGTAAATGAGCTCCTGGCTGTAGGTGACATTCAGCAGCCCCCTGGTCACCTCCAGGATAGCCCGGGTGGGATATGGTCCTTGGAACACAAGGTCCTTGTCCCCATAGGCCACAGCCCTGGCACCCAGCAGCAGTCGGTGTGCCACGTTCTGCTTGTCCCGGGGGTGGATGCTGCCCAGGAAGAGAAGGAAGATGAGGCTGGTATCCAAAATCTCCATGTCCACACCCTCCGCCCAGCCCAAGACTCACCTGCCATAGGGAGAGTGTTCATCACCCAGATCCATGGCTACGGCCATGAAAGTGCTGGGCATCCTGGCATTGGGAACCACCCCCAGGTCGGCTGTTTGGTGCCAGCGGAGCCGGGCAAAGCTGTCATCTGCACTCTGACGGCGGTATGTGGACAGCTGCGAGGCACAGGGAAAATGGGGGAGTGGCTCAGATCCCGAAATGGGCCACTGTGGTCCCTGCCTGGGATTTCCAGCACTTGGCAGGATGCATCCATGTGTTTACAGCATCGTTTCCCTGAGCAGCCCTCCAGGACAACGGGGGTCCTGCCTCTCAGCCCCCCACACCTGCACAAAGCCAAAGGGGAGAAGTGGCTCTGTCTGTCCGGCTGATCCAGTGTGGAATGCCCAGCGCCAGTCAGCGATGAGCGCAGGGAAGGTGCAGTTGTACTGATCTGTGTTCAGGTAGACATTGTCCTCACCTGTCCCCAAAAAGAAGGGCTGGTGAGAGCTCGGTGGGACAGTGGGGGCTGCTCCACCCCGGGGGATAGAAATGGGGTCTCACCCTGGTACCAAGCAACGCCCCGCAGGGTCATGTTGAGCAGTGGGTGGATCATGGCATTCCAGAGCACCGAGGGCACTTTTGGGCCAGAGAGATGCTGATGTGGGGAGGTGCTGGAAGACAAAGCTAGGTTGAAGGGGGGTGTAAAGCACAAGGCAGGCTTTAGGTTAAAGCAAGCACCATGCCAAAAGGATCTGCCTTTCCCCTTTACCCACCCAGATGTGCTTTACGCTCTCGGTATGGGAGGGCTTTTATCCAGAGGGGGCGTAATGATGCACAGAGGGGGCTGTGAGGCTCTGGGACAGGAGGTAGAGTGCAAAAGGATGAGGATACTCCCCAAAAGCAGCATGGCAGGAGGTGTTTTCACAGCACCTTCTCTCACCTCCCCGTGTCCTCTGGGAGCCCACAAGCCTGCAGAACCCGGCGGGAGGACCAGGCCTCGATGGGGGTCCCCCCCCAGGCCACCTCCACCAGCCCGATGGGGGACCCCAGAGCCTCATACAGGGAGCGCCCCAACAGCCAGCACACGGCCGAGAAGTAGGTGAAATTCCCGTGGCCCAGGTTTTCTGCTCAAGAAACATCAGGCTGCAAAGGGAAACAGTGGGGGAAAAGCCATTTCCAAGCTCTCTTTTGGAGGCACATTGCACTCACCAGCTGTTGGAATGGACCATGGCAAGTCAATCTGCTCCAGGTCCTCCAGCTCCACGCTGGAGCGGGCAGGCGCCGCAGCAAAGATACGGACGTAGGGATAGTGAGCAGCGGCGGCGAGCTCCTGGCTGGCATTGGCCACCTGAAGAAGGGCCAGGAGCATGCAAGCTGCTTCCCTGCCTGATGCCTACCTGGTCCTGCCTCATCTGCACTGTGGGGCCTTACCTGCAGGACCGTCATTGCCATGTTGCTCTGCCCGCTGCAGAGCCACACGTCTCCAAAGTAGATGTCCCGCAGTGTCACATTCTCCAGGCCCTGCTCAGCCATCAGTGCGTAGGGACCACCTCGATCCATTGGGTCCAGGACAGTCATCCAAGTCCCAGAAGGTCCTGCAGGAAGAGGATGGTGCTTATCTTCCACCACCCTTACGAAGGCCTCAAGACCTTCACCAGGATGCTGGATGAGCAGCCAACAACCAGGGAGGAAGGACAGGCAACAGGGAAAAGCTTTCCCACCACAGAGACAGGTTCGGAAAATTAATTTCTGAAGCTCTCTGGCATCAGAGGGACCTTCCTCCTGCAGGAAATTAGGGGTTAAAAAAGAAAACCTGGAAAACAAATATGTGTCAGAGCAGAAGCTGCTGGGAGGAACTGGGATTACAGGAGCAGCTTGATGTGTGTGACACTGAGATGTCTCTGGCTAATTTTAGAGGCACCAAATCGAAGCGTAAAGATATTCTGCTAGAGCTTAGTGTGGATTTTCTGGCTGGATCCTGCAGATCTCCTGGATCGCTGCTCTCCCACAAGACTCCTCCAGGCTCTTCATCTTATGGAGGTGCCCTTGGGCAGCACGTTTACCCTCCAAAGGTGATGAGCTCCCTCCCAACTCTTCAGGCAGAGATGTAGCTGGGATTTGAGATGCCCCTGAGCCCTCCCAGCTCCAGGAAGGCTCTGCTTGCACAGACAACTTCCCTTGGGGCTTAGAGATCCCACAGGATCCTCCAAGAGGGCACAGATTGAAGAAGTTGGGAGTGCTCTGGAGATTCCTCAAACTTGGTTTAGACAGGGAGAGAAGCTAAATTCCCCTTCTCCCCTCCACGGCCTGCTTGCTGGGCTCCAGCCTGTGCGGTGCCACCCACTCCAGCAGCAGCTCAGCTCCTGCTGGGCGCCCACGGGATCCGTGCTGGGAACCAAAGTGAGCAAAGGCTGGCACTGCTGGCGAGGGGAAGGGCTGAACCCCACAGGTCTCCTGGAGAGGGAAAAGCACGAGCTGGACACGTCACCAGCACCTCTGCAGCCCCAGGGCAGCAGTGCGACAAACACAGTGTGTCAAACCCTGTCTCACCCTCACCACTGGCTCCGATTTGGGCTCAGACAAATTCTTTGGCCACCAAAACCACTGGCCCCAGTTTCTAATGAAAGTCTGGGACTGACCTTTAACCTGTGCTGTTTTCTCCATGATGATGAGGCCACTGGCCTCTGAGAGAGTCACGGTCACCATGGCCCCCAGCTCCCCGTGGCCCCACACCACAGCCCCTGATGGCTTCCTCTGCAGCACCATGTGGTCACCATAGTAGGAGGCAAAGCTGAGCACTCCACCTGGAATCAGCAAACAGTGAGAAAACATCAGCTCTGAGAGAAAAATATCTCAGCATGGCCTCTGCCTCCCTCTTAAATACAGATTATTTGAGATTCCACTTAATTTACAGCTTCCTGGTCAGCTTTAAGGTGGTTAAAATCACCACAGAGCTGAGGAAGAGGCAGAGTTTAAAGTCCACAAGAGGCAAGTCACCTCCCAGAGCACAAGGAACATGTTACATCTTGTATTACAAGGATTTGGATACAGATTTTGGTAAAAATTCCTCTAATAACAGCATGGGAGTATCTCTCCCAGCCCAGCCTTGCTAATGAATATTCTGATGTATTTTTACCACAGAGAAAAGTTTGTCAAGGGGTACGATGGAAAATATCGGGTATGCAGCATTGGCAAAGGCACGTTCAGTGGGGATGGAAGCAGAAGGCTCAGCCCTGGCACCCCCAAAAGCCCCATTTTTGCAGCATGAAAAGAAAATCATGCTTGAAAAGGGGGTCAGGAGCAATGCATACGGGGTGATCTAGGCAGAGAACCCCAGTGACCAAATCAGAGCTTATGGAGCCTCATCTCCCCCACAGCTCATCCTAGGCTGGGTTTTAGGAAGGAAAGAAGAGGAAAGGAACTACATTCTTGGCCCCTCAGGAGTCAGCTGCATCGCTGGTCCCACTGCCTCATGCCATGAGGCTCCGGGAGTTATATAAAAAACAAGTCGGAGGAGAAAAAAAAAATTAAAACTGAGACGCCAGGGAAGAGTGGAGGCTATAAAAAGCAGCTGGGAGGAGGGAAGGAAAGAAGAAGGGAGGAGGGAAGGGAGGAGAGCCCACGAGACACCACCAAGGAGCCGCATGCGGCTCCCACCTTACGTAAAGCATCATCCCACAGCAGCAGCGCTGGGCCAAGGGTGCTGGGGCGGGGCTGGGGGTGTGAAGGGTCTTGGGGAGGGGCTGGGGATGTAAAGGGTGCTGGGGGTGTGAAGGGTGTTGCAGAGGGCCTGGGGGTGTGAAGGGTATCAAAGTGGGACTCAGAGGACGTGAAGGGCATTGAACTGGGGATTGGGGGGATGCCAAGGATGTCAAAGTAAGACTCAAGGTGTGCAGAGGGTGTCAAACTGGGGCTCTGGGATTGCAGAGGGCATAGAAGCAGAGCTTGGGGGTACAAAGCTTGTGAAAGATGGGTGGGTGGGTTACAAGGGCATCAAAATGGGGCTAGGAGGGCACCAAGGGCCCCAAAGTGAGGCTCAGAGTAGTGCCAACGTCGTCAAAGAGGCTCTGGGGGTTCAAAGTGGGGCTGGGGGGGGCTTACAGGAGGTGCCAAGAGGGGCACCCAGAAAGCGGGGCTGGGGAGGTGCCAGTGCACATACAAGGCTCAGAGCGTGCAAAGGGCACCAAACCAGGGCCTCGGAGGGCTTAGGGCATTCCTTGGGCATCGGAGCCGGGCTGCTGTGACGCCAAGTGCCCGAAGT
>VXBU01006144.1:614285-625338 GCA_013400315.1 Bombycilla garrulus
AGCTCGGCCAACTCCGCGAACCCCCCAGCGCTGCTGCAGCCCCCCCAGATCCCCGTTCCTGCCTCACTCCAGTTCGGAATCCATCCCACCGGGGCCACGGCACGGCCAGCATCGTGCACCCCACAGCCCACCGAGGAAAAAATCCCCCTGTCCTCGAATCCAGCTTTTATTTCGCTTTTTCTTCCCCCCACCCCACAATTGCTCTACAGGTGGGATGGGGGTTTCGTGTGGATAAAGGGCTTAATTGGGGTTGCACCCTTCTCTCCTCACCCGAGGGTGAGCTCCCCTCCCTCCTGGCCACCAGCCGGCTTGGGGAGAAAACCACATCATTTTCCCCTTTCTCCCTGATCCCCGGACTTTCCCTGCCCCTTTCCCCCTTTTTCTTTCCCCCTTTTTTTTTCCCCTTTCCCCACTTTTTTTCCCCCCTTTTCCCCCTCCTGCTAAGACAGCAGCACAGGGAAAAGCCCCCATCTCTCCTCCTGGGCACCTCCAGAGAGGCAAAGCCCACCCTGGATATAGGATTTATCCTGCCTGGATATAGGATTTCTCCCCTATGTGTAGGACTTTTCCCCTCATATTTAGGATTTCTCCTCCTGAATATAGGATTTCTCCCCTAGATACAAGTTTTCATCAGCTACATAGAGGTTTTCACCCCATGGATATGGTGTTTTTCCATTGGATATAGGATTTCTCCTGTCGGTATGGGATATGGCACCCTGTCTATGGGTTTTCACCCCTGAATATAGAATGTCTTTCCTGGATGTAGGATTTTTTCTCCTGAATATATGTTTTTCCTACCTATATACAAGATTTCTCAACTTGGATATAGGTTTCTGCCACCTGTATGTAGGATTTCTTCCCTGAATATAGGATTTTTCCCCTGGATATAGGAAATGCCCCCGCATATATAGATTTCCTCCACCTGTATATGGTATTTCTCTCCTGGATATAGGATTTCCGCTCTCCTAATATAGGATTTCTCTCTTGAGTATAGGATTTCTCACGTAGATATAGGATATGCCCCTCCATGTATAGGTTTTCTCCCTTGACTATAGGATTCCCTTCTCCAGATAGTATTTCTCCCCTGGATATAGGTTTCTCCCACCTGTATATAGGATTTCCCCCTGGATATAGGTTATTCTCCCCCACCTCTGCATATATAGGATTTCTCTCCTGCATATAGGATTTCTTTCCTAGATATAGGATTTCCTTCCCCTGGCTATAGGATTTCTGCCCTGGCTATAGGATTTCCAGCCCTGGCTATAACATTTCCACCCTGGACATATCATTTCCACCTTGGATCCATCCTCACCTTTCACAATGGTAAAACAACCTGAGCAACTTCGTGGATCCAGGGCATGCTCCAACGGGATGAGCTTCCTCCCCCCCAAATCTACAGCTTCCAAATAAGCTCCCCAAAACTCCTTTAAGTCCTTTCAAGTGCTCCTGGGGCAACACAAAGGCTTCATCCCCACAGCTGCCGGCTCTGGATCATCCAATGCCAGCTCATTTCCACCTCATGTCATTTTCTTTTTTTTTTTTTTTCCCCGTTGAACTTGGTGCTGAGTCCAATTGCTCTGGTGGGATGTGGCAGGAGGGGAATGGGTTACAGTGATTTGTCCTTGGTGGGGCTTTTCCTCCCTTCTGGCATCACTCTTCTCCCAAATTTCCTGGTGTTTTCAACCAAAGCCCTGAGGGGGGATGCCGGAGGATGCAACAAGCTGTGAGGGAAAGGGAAACTGAGGCATAACTGGTTCATTTTGTGCAGGATGACCCCCAGCCCCATGCCAAAAATACCCCCCAGAATGCATCCTCTGCTCCCATGGATTCTCTTCTCCCGGCGTCACAGCCCTGGCTGGAGTCTGGCTTCCTGCAGCTGTGTGGTCCAGGGTGGGATTTAGGGATGAGCAGCAGGTGAAGCATCTTCCCCCCTGCAGCTTTGGTTGCCATTTCCCCAAGACACCTGCAAAGGACCCTGATTTTTAGCAAAACATCTCATTTGTAGCAAAGGAGCCTAATTTTTAATGAGTAAACCTAATTTTTAGCAGCCCTCCCTGTAATTTTTAGAACAGGGGCTCGTTTAAGACCTTCTTGAATGGATTCATTTGGGGAGGGGCTGTGTTGTTTGAGGTCCCACCATTGAGCTGTAACCCTGCCATTGCCACCGCCAGGAGGGAGCCTGCACAAAGCTGGACGAGGACATCCTGGACATCCCTTTGGACGATCCTGATGCCAACGCGGCAGCTGCCAAGATCCAGGCTAGTTTCCGTGGCCATATGACCCGCAAGAAGATCAAAGGGGGCGAGATTGATCGGAAAACCAAGGACGCCGAGTGCGCCAACAGCACCCGCGGCGGCGACCTCCGCAACGGCGACTAGGTACATCCCAAATCCCACTTATCCCACTTCTTCCCCCAAAAACTGGGTCATTTCTATAAGGATGCTACTCTGAGTGTCCTTTGCTGTGTTCATTTGGGATGGAGCATCCTTCCCCATGCTGATTTGGGATGGAGCAACCTTCCCAGCACAGATTTGGGACGGAGCATCCTTCCAAGTGTAGATTTCGGACAGAGCATCCTTCCCCAAGCTGATTTGGGATGGAGCAACCTTCCCCAAGCTGATTTGGGATGGAGCAACCTTCCCAGTGCAGATTTGGGATGGAGCATCCTTCCAAGTGTAGATTTCGGACAGAGCATCCTTCCCCAAGCTGATTTGGGATGGAGCATCCTTCCCCGTGCTGATTTGGGATGGAGCAACCTTCCCCACACTGCTTGAGGGTAGAGAAGGGGTTTTTCCTCCCAGGAGATGGAAACACACAGGCAGGCAGCCCCTGCCTTGCCCTAATTTTGGGTGCGCGCCGTAGTAGTTGGGAAGGATGGGAAGTAGGATGGGAAGGCGCAGCCCTAGATTTGGATTGAATCTCTCCCTTAGCAACACCACCCCGAGCGCCTCGCCTCAGCACATGCTATTTTTAAAAGCCTGTGTCACAGTCTCCTGGCAGGAAAAGGTAAATTTAAAAAGCGCCCACGGTGCCGAGGCCGCGTGGCATCGGAGCCCGGGTGGTGGCTCCGCCGTGCCCGGGCCGTGCCCTGTGCCGGGCCGGTGCCGTGAGCGCGGGGTGGCCCCGGGCAGCGGCGAGGCCGGCTCGGGGTTAGCGGCGGGGAGGGCGCGCTGCCGGCTCGGCCACGTGAGTGTGGCGGGGCTCGTGGAGATGCAGCTGGGATGAAACTGGGATGGGGCTGGGATGGAACTGGGATGCAGTGAGGACGGAGTAGGAATGCAATGCGGATTTAGTGCAGATACGGTGGGGATGAACTGAAGATGCAGCGGGAGTGCAGTGGGGAGGAGGAGAAGGATGCAGTGAGGATGCAGTGGGGATTCAACAGGGCTGCAGTGGGAAGGAACTGAGGATGTAGCGGGAATGGAACTGGAGCTCAGCTGGGACACTGGGGATGAACTGAGGGCACAGTGGGAACAGAACTGAGGGCACAGTGGGAAAGAACTGAGCTGTGGTGGGGAAGGAGTGGGGATGCAGTGAGAATGCACTGGAGATTTAGTGAAAATGCAGTGAGCATGCACTGAGGATGGAAAGGGAATTCAGTGGGACTGGGATGAGAATGAACTGCGGATGCACTGGGGATTTTGTGAAGATCCAGCGGGGACAATGTGGAAACACAGAGAGGCTGCAGTGGGGCTGCAGAGAGGATGCAGTGAGGATGTGGTGGGAATGAACTGGGGATGCAGTGGAGAAACAACAGAGATTGAGTGAGGATGCAGTGGGAACGAACTGAAGATGAAGTGGGGAAGCAGTGGGGATTCAGTGGGGCTGCAGTGAGGATTGAGTGAGGATGCACTGAGGCTGCACTGGGGCTGCAGTGAGGATGTCACAGACCTGCAGGGGGGAAGCAGCTTCCAAGTGCAAGTGCTGTGCAGCTTCTTAGGGCCCAGAGGTTCCTTTGGGATGCCTTGCTAGGGGAAGTGAGCAGGTTGGCAGCAGGGCAGCCAGGTTCCCCTCCTGCCGTGGTGCTCTGCCTAGAGGGGTGCAGGCAGGGGTACCTCCCAGGTTCCTGCGCTGGGTGAGGGCAGAGTGTGGGCAGCAGTGGAGGCAGGACAAGGGTGCAGGCAGGGTGTGGGTGGGCTGCAAGTAGGGCACGGAGGGTGTGGGCAGGGGGAGGGCATGGAGAGGGTGCAGATTGCAGGAGCAGCACATGAGCAGGGTGCAGGCAGGGTGCAGGTGCAGGGCACAGAGTGCAGACAAAATACAGGCAGGGCGTGGGCAGGGCAATGGTAGGGTGCAGTCAGGGCACAAGGGGCAGGGTGAAGGGTGCAGTCAGGACACAGGGTGCAGGGTACGGGGTACAGGCTGCAGGCAGGCACAGGGCACAGAGAGCACCAAAGGTGCAGTCAGGGCACAAGGTGCAAACAAGGCTCAGGGTTCAGGGTGCAGGCACAGGGTGCAGGGTACAGGCACAGGGTGCAGGCAGGGCTCAGGGTGCAAGGCACAGGGTACAGGCAGGGTGCAGGCAGGCACAGTGTGCAGGCAGGGCACAAGGTACGGGGTACAAACAAGGCACAGGGTACAGGGTGCAGGCAGGGCCAGGCCCAGGCTGACCACTCGCTCTCTCCTTGCTTGCAGGGACCACCAGCTGCTCACCGGAAACCCCTCGCCACCGACCCCCTCCCGCCGCCGCCCGCCGAGGCCCAGGAGCCCCCGCTTCACCCCCCCCCCCCCCCCCCCCGCCCCCCCGGGGNCCCCGCCCCAATAAACGCCCCTGCCAGAGCCCCGGCCTGTCCTCGGTGCCTTTCGATGTCACCGGCAGAGCGGTGAGGTCACAGCGGGCAGGGCTGGGAGGGCTGTGGGGCACCTGGTGCCCAGCAGCGATCTCTCACGTGTACGTGTGACATCGTGCAGGCACGTGTGACATCGCTGCCAGGCGTGTGACAGCCGGTGTGACATCACTCTGCTGCACAGGGGGTGGCATCACATCACTCGTGGGTATGAGATGACTTGTGAGCTGCTGGCATGAGATGGGTGGTGATGTCACTGCTGGACAGGTGAGAGCTGCTGTGACACCATACAGGTGTGTGTGACATCACCGCTGGATGTGTGACTATGCCATACAGGTGTGTGTGACATCACTGCTGAATGTGTGACATCATACAGGTGTATGTGACGTCACTGCTGGATGTGTGACACCATACAGGTGTGTGTGACATCACCACTGGATGTGTGACTATGCCATAGAGGTGTGTGTGACATCACCACTGGATGTGTGACTATGCCATACAGGTGTGTGTGATGTCACTGCTGGATGTGTGATGCCATACAGATTTGTGTGATGGCTGGAGTGACATCATTCTGCTGTTGTGTGACATCACTAGTAGGTGTGACTGTGGGTGTGACATCATAGAGGCACGTGTCATGTCACCGCTGCTGTGTGATAAGTGTGACGTCATGCAGGCACACGTGACATGCCTGATGGACATGTGACATGTGACGTGCCTGTGTGACATCATACAGGCATCAAATGCTGTGATATCACACTCGTGGCATCATACCTCCTGACACAGGGTGTGACATCATGGTCACAGGGTGTGACGACACGTGCATCATGATGTCACCTCACCCTGAGGACCTTGGCTGGCACACTGTGACATCACCCTGCCCTATGACATCACCCAGAAGGTCGTGTGACATCCCTCCCTGCCTCGAAATTCACACAGACTCACCCAAAGCGCCGGTGCTGGGCAGCGCAGCAGCTTTTAATCAGAAAACCCCTAAAAAAAAGTGTGTGTGCGTGTGTGTGTGTGTGTGTCCCTGTCACCCACCCCCCCCTTTAATGCTCTTTTATGAAAAATCCCTCCTTTCACCTGATATATAGATATAGAAAAAAAATAATAATAAGGGGACCCCCCTGAGGCAGGGCTGGGGCTGGTTTGGGGGGTGATATTTATGGGGAGACTCGGTCCCTCCAAACTCAGAGGGCCCCTGCACCCATTAAACATGCCCATGATGAGTCCAGCTGCTCGAGGCATCTGTTGAAAAGAAAAGAAAACCCAAAAAGGGACAAAACCACCCCAGGAAACGGGGAGTGGGGTGGGCTGGCTACGGGCACCCGTTTTTCAGGGGGGTGCTCACACCAAGGAGCCAGCTCGGCTCTGTGCTGGCACCATGACAGGAACGGCGCCCGCTCGTGCCAGGCTGGAGGGGGGCAGTGACCCCACGGGAGCAAGGGCTGGGTCCTGGCGGCGCTGGGGGGTCCCGTTAACGGCGGGGGGTGAGAGGTTGGGGGGCCGCCCCCTTCCCCGGGGCGGGGGTCCCCGGTAGCTGCCGGTGGTGGTGAGGATGGAGGTGGTGTCCGAGGGGGCTCTGGCTCCGTAGGGCTGCCGGCTGCCGGCGATGGAGGACAGGGTGCTGGTTTTGGACATGGTGTCTGAGGCTGGCCTCCTTGCCCACGATGGGGTTTTGGGTGCCACGGCATCTTCCCTGCCAAGAGGGGAGAGTGTCAGACAGATCGGCTCTGGGAACCCTTCTGTTTCCCACCCCAGTGTACTCTCCCTGAGGCTGTGCAGACATCCTGGACCCCCAAACAGAGGGACAAAAGGGAAAGGGGAAAACAGAGATGGAAAATGCCCTCGTTAACTCTGAAACCTAATGATGACTGGCCAGAGGTGGAAACTTCCTTCCTGATTGTTACCTCTGGAGCACAGTGATGACTGGCCAGAGATCAAGAACTCTTCTCCACTATAAACTCTGAACCTGAGGAATGACGGGCCAGAGGTGGAAACACCCTCCTCACCCATAAACCCTGAAATCTAATGGTGATTTGAACCCCCTCCACAGGAAGAGTGCCTCACTTGATCTCATTGGCTCCCTCCTCCTGGCTGTCACGTTTTTTCCTCCTGTAGCCAACAAACTTCTGGGCAAAGAAGATGATGGTGACAAGGGCACCCAGGGAGCCCAGCACGGCGCCGGCAATGACTGCTTTGGTGCTTGCTGCCAGAAAGAGACAGAGATTCCCTTATCCCCTTATTCTCACAGGGACCTCATGGGGACTGTGTCCCCCTGCCCGACCCTGTGGACACATACTCACTTGATTGTACCTCCAGGACAATGCTGCAGTTCTTAGAACCTGCTCGGTTTTCAGCCCTGCAGACGTAGACCCCCGACATTTCCAGGGAGAGGTTGGTCAGCTTGAGGGTGCCCCTGGCCCGGTCTGCAGGTGAGAAATTTGGGTGCTGCCTCACAGCCACCCCTACATCCTCCACCTCCCCGTGCAGGAAGTGGTTAAGGGGATGAAGCCAAAGAATCTTCTCAGGGTACTCCAGGCCACCCTACACCCCACTTCCCAGCCCTGCACGGGTGCCACCTTACCCTGGGCAGGGGGAAAGAAGACCTGCAGGGTGGGCGGCTCGCGCTGCCACTGGTACATGGGCGAGGGTTTCCCCTTCTTGGAGGAGCAGCTCAGGGTGACGTTGGCCCCCACGACGGCGCTGCCGTGCAGCTGGCAGGTGGGGGCGGCCGGCGGCACTGTGGGCACTGACGTTAGTCCCGAGGGCCACCACGGGGAGTCCCCAGGGAGCCTGGGAGTCCAGGGTGACCGGCGGAGCCTTACCCAGGACGGTGAGGTTGATGATGCCGATGTTCTTCTCCAGCCTGTCATCCGCCACGTTGACGGTGCACATGTACTGACCTGAGTCTTGCTCCCGGGTGGTGTTGATGAACATGGAGATGTTGCGGGTGTTGATGAGGTGCAGGAACCCTGTGCGGGGCCCCGGATCCATGTCCTCCATCTTCACCACCTTGCGCTGTCCTGGCAGGTACGCCAGGATCTGCACAGGGAAAAAAAACACATGCTTTTTCTTCCAGATGGTGTTGCTGGGGAGAAAAGCCTCCCCAAATCCCAAATTTTGTAGAGCAGTGGTTGCTGCATAAGCCCCCTCCAGCGTTACCTCCCCTGAGCATCCTGGACATGGGAACTGCAGGCTGCTCCCCACCTCAGGCATAAATTCCTCTGGCATGGGCACCGTGAGGAACTGTCCCATCACGAGCATCTCCCCGTCAGGGGCACTACACATGGTGCCCCCATTGTGGGCATTTTCCCATTGTAGGCACCATGAGCGTCTTCCAAGAACACCTCCCCACCGTGGGGGAACCTCCCCAGCGTGAGCATGACGAGCACCTCCCTATGACAGGCACCCTGGGCATGCCACCAGCATGGGCACCTCCCCTCATGGGCACAGTGAGCACCTTCCCACCGTGGGCACCTCCTGACCATGAGGACCACAATCATCTGCCCACTGTAGGCGTTTCGCACCATGGACACCACAAACCCTCCCTGGATTAGCACCTCCCCATCTTGGATCTCTCCCCATTTTGTGTCTCTCCCCACTGTGGGCACCACAAGTACCTCCCTCCTGCAGGCGTGACCTCATTGCGGGCATCTACACATCACCATGAGCACCCCCATCAAGGGCAGCCGCCACGGTGGGCACCATGAGCTTCCCCCATTGTGGGCACCATCCCTTCATGGGTGCTACAAGCAGCTCCCCATGGACATGGAGATGGCACCATGGGTATGTCCCCATCACGGCCACCATGAGCATGTCCCCCACGTTGGTCACCTCCCCATGGTTGGTTCCATGAACTTCACCCCATCATGAGCCAACTCTCCATCACGGGCACCACAAACATGTCCCCATTGTGGGAACCACACACATTTCCCCACGGGCACATCCCCACCACGAGCATCTGCCCATTGTGGGCATTTCCGCACCATGGGCACTCACCCACTGTGGGCCACCATGAGCTTCCCTCCGCATGGGCACTCACCCACTGTGGGCACCTTCCCCACACAGGCACTGTGAGTGTCATCCCACCATGAACATCACATGGTGGGCACCATGAGCTTCCCTCCACCATGGTCACCTCCCCATCACGGGCATCCTTCCACCATGGGCACTGTGGTCACTATCCCGTGGTGGGCACCATAATCTTCCCCCCATCATGGGCACCGCCAGCACCCCTTCCATGGTCACCTCCCAGCTTGGCCCCCTCCATCTCCCGTCCTGCAGTCCCTGCCCTCTTCTCACCTGGAGGGGAGGAGTGTTCTTGTTCAGCACCCAGGTGACGTAGGGCTCGTTCTGGGAGAGGCTGGTGTACCAGGCAGGCAGCACCGCCTGCTGCCCCTCCACGGTGAACACCAGGCTTGTCCCCACGTGCACCTCCAGCACGGCCAAGGAGACACCTGCCCGTGGGAGAGGCAAGAAACCGGGAAATGACTCA
This sequence comes from Bombycilla garrulus, assembly GCA_013400315.1. Lineage (NCBI taxonomy): Eukaryota > Metazoa > Chordata > Aves > Passeriformes > Bombycillidae > Bombycilla > Bombycilla garrulus. Next base: position 623,571 of record VXBU01006144.1, read on the forward strand.
ACCCCAGGTGCCACTTCTCTACAAACCTCACTGACTGTGAGAAAAAAACCCATTCCCAAGACAAAAGCAACAATCCCATGTTATCACCAGGAAGCCGGGCCAGGAGAACATTTTGCCTCCTTCCCTGCCTCAGGAAGGGCCTTCCGGCTGCTCCGGAGGATGCAGGACATCGCTGTTCCCTCCCACCCCAGCTTCCGCCCCACACTCGCCCTGGCAATTCCTAAGGCCCAAGTCCCCCCTCACAGGGGACAGCTGCCTCCAGCAGGGAAATTCCCCCCTTAGCTCAGGACTGGGGCACTCCCAGCTCCCATGGTGCTGCACCACATCCCATGGGATTTATTTGTAGGCCTCCCCGACATGCACCCCACAAGCCTTCCCCAGCATCTCAGTATCCCCCCCTTTTCCTGCCAGCACTAAACTGGGATAATCCATGACTGGCTTCCTCTGGAGCCCCACCTCATTTCACCCCAAACATCCCATCCCAACCCCGTCACCATGTCCCCTGCATTCCAGCATCCCCCAAGCCCCACGGGAGGAGGCCATGGGGTAGAGTGGATACCACGGACCGGAGAGGGATGCTCAACCCCTGGGGGAAAATCATTCCCCAGCTTTGCACGTAAGGCTCAGCCAGAAAATTAATCTGAGTTTGTGCTGGACTTGGTTTGTTTTTCCCAGGGGAACATCACCCAGGCCCTGCATGCCAGCGGCTCCATCCCTGCATCCACTCATCGATCCCTGACCCCGGCTGGCCCTGCTCCCGCCACGGCCCCAGGGATGCTTCACACGGGGATGCAGGGGGGAAAAGATGATGCTACCCCGTCATCCCAAATCCTCAGTTTTGGGGGAAAAACCCCTGGGTTTGAAGGATTTCGGGAGCTTTCAATAACCTCGCACTTTTCCCTAAGAGCTCAGAGGTTTTAATTGGATTTTTCCAGGGTGGGAAGAGGAAAACAAGGCGCTGGGGGGTATTTTTAGCGTCCTCCCGCATCCGTTCATCCCCCCTCCTGGCAAGGCATTGGTGCCATTTCCGGACGGAGCCTTCCAGCTCCAGGCAGGAAACTCTGCTCCGGCTGATAAGTCTTCTCAGGAATTAAAAAAAAAAATAATTAAATTTCCTTTCTCTGGTGAAAAACTGGGAGAAATAAGGCCCAGTCTGGTGGGGATGCGTAAAAATAGCTCACCCGCGCTAAGAACATAAACCTTTAAATCCTGGAGGGTTTGGGGGGGGGAGATGCTGGAGGCGCCTGCAGGTCCCAAATAATTGATAACATTATTTATTAATTCTATAAAGCTGTGCTATCAGATCCAATAGACAGTATGGAAAAATAATGGTAATTATAGTGTGTTTAATATGTAATTATACAGATAATTGTATAAAAGTTAGAGAAAGTGGAAAGAAATATGGGATGGCGACTCATTAAATTGGAATTTCCAGAACAAAACAGATCATCGAGAACATATAATTTGTAATAGTTATAAATATAGGTATATTTTTGTAAGAATAGGGATAATAGTGGGGATGTGAGAGTGATACTAGTGCTCAGAATAATGAGAGTAATGATCAAAGTGAGAATAATAATTATAAAAGTGGGCATAATAAAGATAAAAGTGATATTAATAACGATATTAATAATAATGGTAATAGTGACTATAATAATTATAACAATGGTTCCAATACAATAATGGTAACAGTAATAATAATTATAATACTACTAATACTACTAATAGTAATAATAGTAGTAATAATAGTAATAATAATAATAGTAAT
>VXBU01006144.1:630132-654081 GCA_013400315.1 Bombycilla garrulus
TAAAAAAAGACAAAAAAAAGAGAAAAATCGGGAAAAATTAATGAGGAAAAAATAAAGAAAAAATATAAAGGCCAGGAATTATTTTAATGTTAAAAAAATAAAATAAAATAAAATAGAATAAAATAAAAGCAGATATGGCAACGCTACTAAGGATGTGGAATACGTCACGGAACCCAAAGTCTTTGCAGGCAACACTGTTTGGAGAGAGGAGAACACTCGATGGTGAAAAAAGTGAAGTTCTAAATTATATACAAGATATCTAAGGGTGGCTTTGAAAAACAGTCCTGGGCCGGGAGCTGGGGTTTCCCTCGCCGTTATCTATTGCTTATTGAGTCAGATCCAGAGTAACACCTAGAGACGGATGCATCCAAATGAGACACTGTGGAATAAAGGAAAGCCCAGCCCCTCAGTCTGTGTATGAAAACGCCGTGTGTACGAGCTTGTCCCATGTGGAATGTACCGACAGTCGTGCCGCGGGCCGGGCGCTGCTCCCGGGAACGCGGCTCCGGGGGGAACCGGCCGGGAGAGCCCGCGGCCGCCCCGGAACGCCTCCAGGGGGAAAAGTCCCGTGAGCCCGGCTGTGAACGGACAGGATCCGAGCCAGATGGAAAATGGGGCGGGAAGCCCTGATCCTTATGAAGGACGAGACTCAGTTGTTAAATTTTAAGGGGTACCCGATGGCTTTTTCCAGGCACTCTACCAAAGAGCCGGCAGACAGAAAATCCCTCTCCACTTCCACAAATTTGATGTAGATGGATTTGGGCGAGACACCGGGCTCTACGACGCAGTTCTGAGATAAAAAGGCGTTGATCCCGACCCAATCTTTGCTGAAGGTTTTGGTGTTTGCCTGGAAGTGTAAAAACAGGCACTGCTGGAGAGTCCGGACCTCGGCGATGCCGAGGTAACAGTAGATAATCCGGGCGGATTCCATATCCACCCGGAGGGAGGCCTGTGGCGAGGGGACCTCGAGCTCCCCTGCAGTCTCATTGCCAGGGTCGGGCGCCCGGTGCTCGGCCAGAGGGGAGGGGAGTTTCTCGTGGCACTCCTCATATCCAATGGCGTACAGGCCGGGGCTTTTTGGGATCCCTCCCGGTAATAAATACTGCACCACGTTCCCTCCGGTGGGCTTGGAGTGAGCGATGGGAATCCAGTCGATCTCCATGTGCAGCTCCAAGCACCTGGCTTCGCTGATGGTGATCTCCAGGAATTTGTAATAAACGTTCTTCCAGTTCATTTTCTGGACTCGGGTCATGATCACCCGCCCCTCCGGTTTTTCCGAGTTGAAATATTCCCGGAGCCGCTTGCCCAGGGGCACCTGGGAGCTGATCTCTGCGTAGTGGTAACGGATATCCTCCTTCCAGCGGGTGTTGTACCCAATGCCAAAAATGGCCAGTTTGTTGGAAAGGTGGAGCCTGGAGAAGTCCGTCCAGCTCTGAAACAGCTCCCACTTCAACTGGACCGACTCCAAGATTTGCATAATGTTCTGCATGACGTCGCGCTTCCTGGAAATTAAGAAGTAGGGAGAGAAGGAAAAAGGCATCAGAGCTGAGAACTTTCCCAGTGAATGCACCAACCTTCAGAAAACATTAATCCACATCAGCTTTCCTGCCTGATTTTTCTTACTACTATATACACTTCTGGGGCAGTTTATGGGTTATAACAGCCCATACAATAATGCCATAATGGGGAAATTTTAAATTAATCTTGACAAACCCGACCCAAACTCCTCCTGATATCAAAGCATCTCCAAGGAAGCATGTATCTGGCACTGTTGAATAAATACAAACTCAACTACTGGGTCATTCTTTACAGTCCTGGGCTTCTGTCAGCACATGGTCCATGAGCTGCCTCCCCAACTCACAACTGCCACTCCAAACGCTTCTGCCTCATTGTTATCCCCAAATTAATGCCAGCAAATGGGACTGTAATTGTAAAAACCCCAATGGAACATGAAACCACTCCTAAGGGCTCTGCCCTGGCACTGGAGTGGAAACACAGCTCAAGGGACCAACCCCGTGGAGCAGAAGATGCTCCCAGACACATCCCAGACGCTGCGGGGTGGACAGCACCAATCCCTCCAGACAGCCAATAAAGAAATCCCCACGCTCCCAAAAATCTGTTTTCACTCCCAGCAGCAAGGTTTCAGAGAGGGGTTTACATCAGGAGAGAGCATCCGTGTGCACCTGCAGCGAGCTGGAACAGCTTCCTCCAGGATAAATGAGACCATTAGGGTGTAATTAGCTGGTAGGGAGAACTCCTAATTTGGGAAGTTATTGTCCTATAATCAAAGCTGTAGGAAGATTTTGCAACTCGTTTGCTAACGGAGAAATCTCTCTTGGTCCAACAAACGGGATGTAAAAGATCTTCCCGTGCAATTCTCCTTCCTTTATCCATTGTGCCACCTCTGGAAAGCTGAACTGCACTCCCAGAAGGATTTCTTGTCTTTCCACATCCCACCAGGAGCACAAACTGTACCAGGTGACAAGGTTTTCTTCTGTGGGGCACACACAAATTCCCCAGATCCTGCAGGTTCCTCAAGATCACCTGAACTCCCTAAAAGCAGCCCTTCCCAACAACTTCCCAGTGGAGTACAGCATCAGACTGGTGAGGGACAGGGAGGCCTCTAAGAACCGATGTGACACCCACAACCAGGCTGACTCTGGCAGATACCCACAGATACCCAATAAATATCCATCGGGACTAGTATTAATGTATATATACTATACATTATTACATCATAATGTATAAAAGGGCTTAAAGAAAACTGGACTGGGAGCTGCAGAGCCTTCCTGTGGTGCTGGAGAGGCCTCGCTTTAGAGCCTTTCATCCCAGAAAACCCATTTTTACTACAAGGCAAGTGATTCTAGCAAGGTTCTCCAACTGCTGGGTGTCCTGCAGGTGATGGAGGCCTCTGGAGTCAGCTGAGGGCACCGGGCTCAGGACACAGAGCTCTGGTTTGACACATGGTGGTTGGTGCACACCACCTGCAAACCACACCTGTGCTGTCCAAGCCCCCCCAAACCTTTCTGAGCATCCAGGTTGGCACAGCTCTCTCCTCACAGTGACACCAGCACATCCATCACCACCTCATCTATCTCAGATCTCTTGTAGCACCATGTCAAAAGTTCTCTGAAAAGACCTTCAAAGGTGTTTTGCGAAGTGCATTTTGTTATAAATACATATTATAATACTGATTTTTTGCAAATATTGAAATGGATGCTATATGTATAAAGTAACTTTGCTATAACGATAAAGGTTTTTTTTTCCTGCTTAGACATAGTAGTGAAATAGCTGATATAGGTATGCTTGTGAGAATTGAACTGCTTGTTGGGATAACATCCAAACAATCTATGATGAAGACCCCTGCTACTGATGTGCCAACTATCAGCACCTACTGTCACCACAGAGTATGGACCACAGCCCAAAACTGGAGATGATAAAAAAAGCACAGCGCAAAATTGGAGGAGATGACAAGTGACTAAAAACCACAGCCAAGAAATAGCATGCTCTAAAAAGGCTGACCCGAGGAGGAGCCATACTAAACAGTTCTTGGAACATGCAGACTAGTTTGGGGAATGCAGTAGGAATGGGATATAAGGGGTGTCTCCAAAACAGCAGGGGTGCTCTTGGCTGAGTGCCAAGCACCCAGGGGTTAAAGCTTTGATTTATTGTATTTGTCTCTTATTGTCTTTTATTAAACTTTTCAAATTTTACCAGGAAAGTGAACCTGATTTTTCACAATTTCCACCACAACTGGAGTGTTACCGAGTTTCTAGAGCACCGAGGAGGGACAGGGCAGACAAGCAGAGCCCTGCCTATGCCAGCATTCTTAAAAATACTGATTCCATCAGCACTGAAGTTCTGTTTCTTACTGCAAGTTATTCCTGAGGAGTCAGTTCCACTACCCAGCAGCAGCAGAGAGAAATCCCAGACGAGAAGAATGCGTGTTTACCCCAAATCCATTTCCTTTTCCTCAAACACTGCGGCAAAACTGATTTAAAGCTTCCCTGATGCTTTGCCATGCTTGGAAAATATCTTTTTGAGGCTTCTGGAAGTGCAAGTTTACCTTGCAGGCACAAGGGGGTAGGACAGCCACAGGGACAGGGCAGTGCTGGAGCACAGCTCGGTGTCTCAGCACTGGCACACACGCTGCTCCTGAGCTCCAGTAATTCCCTTCCCGAGGCAAAGACAGGAGAGCACGGCGTGGGCAGGTTTTCATTCAACAGCTGAGGAGCAGAGCGAGGAACTGAAAGCAAAGCCCCCACCTTTATTAAGTGCACTATAAATACTGTGCTGGGTTTAGCTCGGCACAAGGCAGAGCCCGAGCTCGCTGCATTAGTCACTGCAGGGAACGGGAATCGCTGCATGAGAGCAGAGCTGCAGCAGCAGACAAGGGCTTTCCACAGGGAACCTCCTGCTTCCAGCACAGAGGAAAACAGGGAAACAGGAATTTGAAGCAGTTTTGCTTTTCAAGTTTAGCATCTTGCTTTTGCTGGGACTTGACTTGGCTGAGCTTTGCATTCCCAGGTTGTATCCAGGATCTTGATGACTCAGCCAAGAAAAGGTATCAAAAGCAGTAAAAATCAATATTATTTAATTATTTATTAATTTCGAAGGTAATTTTCATTCATTCAACTATTTAAATTTATTTATTAAATATGTACTTATGTATTTGCTTTATTTATATTGTTAATAGGATTCATTTCTCAGGAGGACAATGGGAGCTGAGCAGAGGGTTTAATCTGTTGTGTGTCTCAGGACAATCTCACTTTTCAGCTGCAGAAGGTGCCCTAGAGCTGGATTTTCCCTCATCATCAAACCATCACCTCCCTGCCAAGGAGTCACTCCTGCTAGGAGTCTGGGACCTGCATTTCTTCCTCCTCAGAAGCTTTTGCAATTCAAATGAGGAAAGACTTGAGACAAGAGTAGGCGCAAATTTGTTCTAAGGCGCTGTTTCCAAAGCCGGCAGACTTCAAAGGGCCCAGAACAGCTGCTTTCAGTGAAGATCCACAAGCTTTCTCGAGTTCATCTTCCCAAAACCGGCAGTGAATCAAACCACTCCTCAAAGCCTCTAAGTAGTACTTCACTTTTCAAAACTGTTTATTTGGAGACAACAGCCAAGGACAGGCAACAGCAGAACCCACATGGAGAAGGAGCACCCTGACAGAGGATGGGACATGGACACAGGTTACCTACAGCCCTTTGCTTCCCACACTGTCAAAAATAGAGTGAAAGCTGGGAAGCCCCAGTGTGTCACAGACTCAGAAAACTTTGGCTTGCAAGGGACCTAAAAAGCTCATCTCATTCCCATCCCTGCCAGGGACAGGGACACCTTCCCCCAGACCAGGCTCATCCAAGCCCTGTCCAGCTTGGCCTGGGACACTGCCAGGGATCCAGGGGCAGCCACAGCTTCTCTGGACAACTGTGCCAGGGCCTCCCCACCCTCAAAGGGAGGAATTCCTTCCCTATATCCATCCCTGCCCTCTGGCAGTGGGAGCCATTCCCTGTGTCCTGTTCCTCCATCCCTTGTCCCCAGTCCCTCTCCAGCTCTCCTGGAGCCCCTTTAGGCCCTGCCAGGGGCTCTGAGCTCTCCCTGGATCCTTCTCCTCTCCAGGTGAGCACCCCCAGCTCTCCCGTCCCAGCAGAGGGGCTCTGGCCTTTGCAGCACCTTTACCATGTCCCCCTAGAGGAGCCCATGGCTCTCTGTGTGTCCCTCGGAGACTCACTGCCCACACTATTGGGAGGTTCAGGGGGGATGGGATATCTGCCCTCTGACACCCAGGCAGGTCAGACACACGCTGTAACTAAAAACTATCCATAGGATGCCACTAAATCCCTAAAGCTGCAATTGGCTTTTTTTCCTCCCAGATTTACAACTCGCTTTTCCCCAGCCCTTTCAGTGTTTTGGGGCTCTGTTACACCTTATCTTCATCCAGCCCTCCTTCACCCACATTTATTAACTGGGGAAACTGGTCCAGACATTCCCCATCCCTTGCTTTCTCCTCTGCTCACATCCACTCCTGTGTCCACAGCACTTGGCTACACGAGCTGATGGCAAAACCCTGTCTGTTATGAGTACAACCAAAGAGCACAAACATTAACCCAGCACTGCTCAGTGCAGAGAGTTCCCGGAGCCAGCGCTGTGTCGGGTCCTTGGGGACCTGAGGAGAGAACGAGACAACAGTGGTGGGGTTTGAACAGCTCTTGGCTTTCACACAAACTTGCATTGGGACCTGCAGCAACGTGCTTGCCTTCCACGAGCTCCTGCTCCAGACTGAGGGATGGCGTTCAATGCAGAGGGATCGGAACAAGCTCAGTCAGAGCCACTGGGGAATCTCAAGGTTCAACAAGGCCAAGGGCAGGTGCTGCACCTGGGTCGGGACAACCCTCAGGATCAACCCAGGCTGGGGATGGAGGGATGGAGAGCAGCTCTGGGAGAAGCCCTTGGGTGCTGGAGGGTGAGAGCTGGACAGACCCTGGCCCAGAACCCCCCTGGGCTGGGCTGATCCCCCAGCGTGGGCAGCAGGGGAGGGGGATTCTGCCCCTCTGCCCCGCTCAGGTGAGACCCCACCTGCAGAGCTGCCCCAGCTCGAGGGTCCCAGCACAGGAAGGACCTGGAGCTGCTGGAGCCGATCCAGAGGAGGAACCAGAGATGCTCCCAGGGCCAGAGCCCCTCTGCTCTGGAGCCAGGCTGGCAGAGCTGGGGGTGCTCACCTGGAGAGGAGAAGGCTCTGGGGAAAGCTGGAAAGGGACTTGGGACAATTGATGGAGGGACAGGACACAGAGAATGGCTTCCCACTGCCAGAGAGCAGAGTTAGATGGGATATTGGGAAGGAATTCCTCCCTGTGAGGGTGGTGAGGCCCTGGCACAGGGTGCCCAGAGCAGCTGTGGCTGCCCCTGGATCCCTGGCAGTGCCCAAGGCCAGGATGGACAGGGCTTGGAGCATCCAGAATAGTGGAAGGTGTCCCTGCTCATGGCAGGGGTTGGAATGAAATGAGCTTTAAGGTTCCTTTCAGCTCAAAGCATTCTAGAATTCTGTTTCTCTGGTGTCCGAAAGCACACCACAAATTTCCCCAAGATTTGAATGTTTTCTGGAGACAATTTCTGCTGAAAATCTGCCCTTGACCAAGAAGGCAGCTGAACCCAACTTTGAACTAGGTTATCTGCATTTTAAAATGCTGGGCAAAGAGGTGAAAGAGTCTGAAAACTATTTATCTACTGTGGCTTTTAGATGAAATTTTATTTTTTTAAGATAATAAATAAATACCCAGCTTATCTTTGTATCAGCTGTGCAGCTTCTGACTGCTTTTAACCTACTGAGTCAGAGTTTACAAGTTCCTTCTCCTCAAAGAAAAGGGGAAAAGCGGCTTTCAGCAAATCTGTGTGTTGGAAAATGCTCTGTGCTTCCACTCTGCACGTAGGATGATTTTATTGCTGGCATGCTTCACAAAATGCCCCAGAGTTCAGAGACTCCACTGCATTTTAGAGGGAATTTGGAGGGAAAAATGAACATAAAACTCTGAAAGGTCTCATTTACCAAAATCTAATTCAGCTGCTTGTGTAGACATTAAAACTTGGAACAGAAGATTCATGTGGTACAAGCCTCCACCTCAGAAAATTCAGGACTATTTACTATGGAGCTCCTTAAAGGTAAAATTACTCCAGAACAAAATGAAGAAACCATTCAAAGTGGCAGTAAAAAAAAGTTTATACTGAAAAAAACTATTTTTCTCCAGGTTGCCCCTGAGTTGTTAAACTGAATTTGCTCCATGTGAAGAAAAAAGTCACCTCTGGCTATGTGAATATCCACCTGAAGTGAGGAGTCTGGCAAAGCTGCACTACTGCCATGGAAGCTTCTTGTTAATTATTTTTATTTTAAAACTATTTATATTTTCTTAAGTTTTTTTCTTTTTTTTAAATTTACTTATCTTTTTACTTTTTTATGTTTATGTTACATTTTTAGAGGATTTTTTTTTTCCACTGAGTTACAGTACAAAGCTTCTGTTCTACATGACTCATCAGGGATGTTCTGCTGGTGTTCCCAGTGCTGGTGACCTCCTACCCTACAGCAGCTCATTTTTCCATGGAAAATCCCAGTGACACTAAAACTCACTGGTGTGGGAGCTCCTGTGTGGAACCACAAAGGACCTGTGAGCTGTGGCTCATTCCCACTGCAGACAGACCCACAACCACCCCTAAAGGCTGGCACAAAACAGCCCTGGACAAAGTAAATACACAAAAAAGCACAATTCCTTTCATTTTTGGGAATGCTCTGTGTTATTGTTGGAGAGGCAAGGGAGAGTCGCATGCTGAAAGCATTCAAAAGACTCCAGTGTTTGTTAGATTAAACCCAGCCAAAAGGTTACAAGTAAGGTCTGGAAAGTTATAAAAATGAAAATCAGAGGCTCCCAAAAGCTTTGGCATGTCTTCCCACTGAGGAGGGGAGCTGTTCTTGTGGATTCTAGCCGTGGGTTAAGTCCTCACATCCATGTAGTAAGTCTTGTTTTGTTTGCTGAATGGCAAAGCCAAGGAGAAACTGAGTTGTGAAGCTCTTCAGCTGCTCTGAGGTAATGGGATAAATGCATAAAGCAGATTCAACTGTATGAATAGTCTTGCACAATGTATTTATAATTATAAACAGAAGTTTCAAATATCCTCCCCTCCTGCACAACATCCCCAGGGAAATACATTCCAGGGTAAAACATTCATAAATTACTTACTGCGTGTCTTCTGAAGATTCCTGTTTTATCTTTAATGTTCTTTTCGTGGTAGGCATTTCATCTGAAAGGTAATATTTCAACACATAATTAGATTTTAAACTACGTTCTTAGTGCTTTTATTTTTTTTAAAAAAGAGGTTGGAATTAAATAAAAAATAAATCTGAGTTGCTTCCTAAGCCAGGCAGTCTGCTGGAGTTCTGCATGAGACAGGTCCAGCTCCTACACCCTCTGTAATTGATTGTGTTTTTCTTTAACTTGGAATAGATATGGTCAGTTAAGATCTGAATCTCTCTCTGCAAGTGCAAAACCCTTCAGGACAAGGCTCCAATCCCTGCTATTAAATCACACGTTGACAGAATTGCAAACTACATTGTTTCAAGGAAAAAAATAAGAAAAAGCAATTTTGCTTCTAATGGCACATTTCAAGAAGAAGCAGCAGTGGAACTGCATCTGTGTTCAATTCAGACCTTGTGTGCCAAGTGCTTTGCTCACAACTTGTGAGCATGAAGGGCATCATCACACAAATGTCCCCAGAAGTGGTGACAAACCAGGAGATCCCAGGTTGACTCACCATAACCAGCCACACCAGACAGAATTAGCCATCATTTACATATGTTTTGTAACGTTTTTCTTCTCCTCACCGTTTCTCTCCCACATATTTCTGACTTTTAAATCCCCCAGGGAAGGAGTCTGAGGAATTGGAATATGGTTAACAGCCAACTTGCAAATTTTAACATTAAACTGTGATCTAAGGCTCCTTCAAAGCATCCTGACTCACCAGTCCCCCAAACACAGATGTGTGCAGATACTTGACTGCATCTCCTCTCCCTCTTTCATCCTAAAAATGGGGAAAAAAGCCTTTATACAGTTCACCTTCTTCACCTGTGTCTCCATTGGATCTGCTCACCTTTAAGCTTTCCGCTGTGAAAAAAACCCTGCTCAGGCAAGGGAGGAACACACACCCCTAAGAGCAGTAGCATGAGAGAAATACGCCTTAAGAAACCCACTTCTTCCCAGAACTGCTCAGATTGGAGTGTGTTTTCTATCAGGGATGTGGTACCCTGATCTGTTTAACAAAGTTCAAAAAGCCATGAGCAACAATTAAATCTCCAAATTAATTAAAATATTGACTTCTAGGCAGAGACAGCAATCATTCAGGCAAGAAAAGCATGTGGAGGAGTTTGGTTTAGGTCTCAAACATCGAGTGTGAGCTTGCTTGCTATTTTTTTATTTTAAAAAGGCCACACCTCTGGATAAAAATATATTGACATGTTTAATATCAACATATCAAGGTAAATAAGAAAGAGAAACATTTTTTACAGTTGTTGGTGTTGCCAGCAGCAGGCTGAAGCCCTGTTCACAATTTAGGCAAATGGTGTTTGAACGGTAACACCCAGGTACCACTGAAAGGGAAAATATCTCTGGAATCCCATGAGGGAAAGTAAACCTGAGTGTGCAAGGAGAGACAGGGAAAGTTTCACCTCTGCTGTTTCTGGCCAAACAGCCCTGATCCTAAAGTACTTCAAGAATTTTGATGAATTGCATAATTTCTGTCCCTTTTCTCCCCAAGGATGTGTTCAGCACTATGAGCACGTTCTGTCCAGGAGGTGAAAGCTGGTACAGAGATAAGTGTGTGCCAGGCAGCTGGGAACACAGGTACAACCCAAGGATGGAGATGTGTCAAGATGGGATTTCTTACCCAACTCCTGCTCGCCTGTCTGGTAGCAGTGAAGATCCTGACTGTGGTTGCCCCAGTCCTCCTGGGAGTACTCCTCCATCGTGCTGCCGTCCGACTCCAGCTCCTGGTACAAGCCACTGCTGTTGATGAGGACGGGCTGGCAGGGCTGGGAGTCCCATCCTCCCTGCCCAAACACCTGCTCCAGCTGCTCAAACGTGTAGCTGCTTTTCCTCTTGCCAACGCCGTGCTCCTTCACGCGGCTGTAGCACCTGCGCAGGGTCTGAGAGAGAGAAGCGGCTCACTCAGGGGTGTGGGGCTGGATGAGCACACAGGCACTCACACACAGGCACACAGGCAGAGTTTAGGGTTTTGGGGGTTATTTCTGATGGTCATATTTGCCCCACATTCATGAGCAATGCTCCCAAATTAATCTACACCCACCAGGAAGCATCATATATATCTCACATTCCCGCTTAGCGTTAACATCTATGACACAGGACAAGTGGTGTAGCAGCTACAGATTCCTCAGATTTAACTTGGGTGATTTATTCTCTTTCTCACTTAAAAAAAAAATAAAAACAAAATAAAAAAAATCCCTGGATCTCCTATGGATGCAGGGAAAAAATAAAATACAAATACCAAGAGCCCCCCAGTCAGAGACACCAATCAGCCAGGAAAATGCACACCTACTACGAGGAGGAGAAAGCAGAGCTGGTGTTGTGCCACAGCTTGGAGAGAGAGAAGCAGGGAGGAGAGAGAAAGGAAAACAGAAAGATTTCCCCCAAAAGCAAAGACAGTCCAACCTTCCTTACTCTGGTAAGAAGACACAAGGTACAAAATGGATATGCCTAAGCTATTCAGCTGGGAAAATATTTATTACTTACATAGTTTTGCATTCCTTACTAACTCACTCTGTCTCTTGTGAAGCTGCTGAAATTTAAAAGAGGTCAAATCAATAATGCTCCCAGTTCCCAGACTTTGATATCAAGCATCAAGTAAGTAACAGCACTGAGGTGGCTTGGTATGAGCAGCCTCTCAAACAGAGCTGGGGCAGAACCTCCCACACAGATGCCAAAGCCTCATCCAGCTCTGGTGATCCCTTTGACATCCCACATCAAGGGCTAAGCCACTTCACTGCTGCTGGATAACCCTATGGTTCCATCCATGTTGTCCCCCTAATCTGGAGCAAAAGAAGAAAAAAGAAAAAACTAAAACTTCAAAAAAAGAAAAAACTAAAGCTTTCTACACAACCCTCAGTATAGTTGTAATTCTACCACTGCTCTGATTCTGAAAGACAATGATATGCCCCAGGTTTGCTGGGTCTTAGGTGTTTTTTTCAAATTGGTAAACTGCTGGAAAATATTAACTTTTTAAAAAATTAAATTTAATCAGATTGCTGAGGTTCTAACTTCAATGGCAAAGCTGTCTCCAAATTCAAGAGAGGCATTACTTTGGGAAGGACAAGTCCTGCTCCCTTGCTCTCTGCAGGAGGACTGTAATGGACACATCATTACAAAAACTACTTGGTTTTTTTCCCCCCAAAGAAAGGAACTTTTAAAACTCCAGAAAGCTGGAACCTACCTAATGCTCCTCATACACTGGTTTAACAGCATCAGCAGCAAAGGGATACATTTCTAACCAGTTTCCTCCTGAGATTCAGAGCCCTGGAGGCAGAAGCAAAACCGCTAAGCAGCAAGTCAGTATTACCCTGCTGTTTTAAACAAAAACACACGAAAATAACACAAAATAAAAAAAAATAACCCATATAAACACACAGGCAGCAACAGGCATGAGTTACTCCACGGTTTGAGGTGGAACCCTTCCCACTTTTGCCATAACTACCTCAGGATAAACAGGCAGAGCCTCTTTGGATGGACACCAGCAATTTTAGCTTTGTGTTTGTAGCAGGGTGGAAAACAATCTGCTGTGGCAACCTAGAACCAAAACCCAGCCTAGAAATCTTTTGGCATTTGCTGGTGCAAAGAGGGCTCCCTCTGGCTGGGGTATAGATACATCTGATTGTTAGAATTCAGCTTTGCACTTCAATTTCTCTCCTTTCAGCTCAAATCTGACCAATAAGGGCGAAGTCATTTCACTCCCAGACTCTAAAATCCACCCAAGTTAGATTTTTAAAAACGTATTTCCCGAACCCCAGTTCTTATATCTGCCCCAGCTTATCCATAGGAGCTCAACATGGATTTAGAGCCTCCAGCTGAATTTATTAGCAGCCTTCAAGTGAAACAAACTGTTTCCAAAGCATCTCTACGCTTGGCCAAGCTCTCTGGGAATGCCCAACACCCTCAGCCACTCTATTTTCACACCCTATTTTCAGCATGTGCTTCAAACACCTCTCCCCATCAACGGGGTTATGGAGGATCCCACTCTAGGTTGTAGTCTAGTAGTAATTAATTATTTCAGTCAGGCTGCAATCTGGCTTATTTTACTATCAAAATAATTTAGCAGCAAGTCAATGCAGACCAGTAGAAAAAGTAAAGGGAGCAACACAGGAAGGGAGATGAAAATAAATGAGCAATAGTGTGACTGCTCATTACTCTTAAAGGTCACAGACACTTTTGGGGGTACTGCCCAGATGCTCACCTGGCTGTGTCACCTCTGCTTCTGCAAGCAGCTAACCTACAATTTGGGGGAGATAATCTCAACTAGAGGGCTCTCCAAAGCACCAAGAGGCCTGTGGCTAAAAAGCTGCTGGTACCTTGGTCTTGTGGGCTGAAGAATCAAGATTCCTGCTATCTCTTTCTTCTTGAGGCTCTCCCCAGTGTCTCCAACAGGCAGCCCCTACAACTTTTCCTGATGTTCCCTCCAAATACCACGAGTCAGCCTTGCTTCATGGAAGCCCACAGGCTTCTCTTTTTAAGAGAGCCTGGTAAGACCTAAATAATTGCTAAATAATTGCAATAATTAATAAATAATTGCTCAGACCTCAGGAAAACTGGACATTTTGTGAACCTTAATCTTTCTCTCACCAGGTTATTCTGATCTCCATGATCTAAGGTCTGGTTTTTTCTTACGCACCTCCTCTATTCCTGTCGGTGTCCAGCTCAACTCCTGCTCCGTGGCTCCTGAAGTGCACATACATATATTGATACAGATACAGAAAGCAGGAAATTTAGGACAAGGAACTGAAAACACACCTGATCACTGCCCAGTGACTGCTCAGACTGGAAGAGACCGAGGCTTTTGCTTATTGTTCTGCAACACTGCCTGCAACACGAACACATATTATCCCCACTTAATTTATAATTAGGAAAACCAAAGGAGGAGACAGTCACAAAGCTCAATGTGGATTTTCTCACCATTTCTAACTCACGAGTCCTCATCTCTACAAGTGAAGCCACCGAAGAACCTGGAGCTCTGCAGCAACTGCAGGATGAGGATGAGAAAAACCTTTAGGAAGGCTGCAGACATGGTCCTCCTTCCAGCAAAAAAATAAGATGAGGGAGAACCAGACCACAGCAAGCTTTTTATATATAACCTGAGGCAGTCCAACATGGAATTCCAGATCCCTGATCTGAGACATGCTCCTACTCAGGGAGAAGCTATGGGCTCTGCAGAGCAGTTTGGTGGCCTGTGGCTGTGTCCACATTCATCTGTTTAAGATGATTCACTGACAGCAGCCTAAAGGGGTCCTGATGTCCCAGAGCACCACTTAGCACAACACTCAGGTTCCAAGATGCTCTTTTACTCAATGGAGAGGAGCTCTCAGTTTTATATCCCGAGTTAAGAACAGCAGTGCCCAACAGCTCCCTCCCTCATCGTGCCAGGATACTCACAGGACACACAAGATGGAACTACACTGCGACAAAAGAAACAGCTTTTGAAGCTGGACTGGCTGTAGGGGACAGTGAAAGGTCTTGAAGTCTCCATTTTTAAGTTCCTGGGAGCAGAAAGTAACAACTCTGTGCAACAGCTTCAGCTCATGAACTTTTAACCTAAAAGCTATGTGCAAGGCAGGAGAACACAAGACTTACACGGGGTATTGCCTTTAAAAGCCCCATTTCTGTGGTTTATTAAAAATAAAATGAGAAAAGCAGCACCTCAAGCTCTTGAGAGAGCCACACACCACTGCAGGATGGCAGCTGATGACATCAGTGCATCTCCAGCACGAGGACCCAAACAGCAATACCCCTCTGCAGAATGTGGGAGCCCAGCACTCAAACAGGTCCCCAAGAGCTCAGGGTCAGTCCCAGGAGCTGCTGCAGCCCAGTCTGCAAAGGCTCCAACCCCACAGCTGGCTGCACCTCTGCCCGAGCACAGCACTGGGGACACTGCACTGGGGACACAGCNGGACAGCACTGGGGGGACAGCACGGCTGTCACAGTCATTTCCTCTCTACATCAAAGAGCAAGACCTCGGTTGTATCCTGATTTACCCAAACACACAAGGACTTCCTGAAGGATTTGGCTCCAGTACAGATGGAAAATGACAGGAATACCCTAAGAAAGGTTGGGGGGTAAATACAGACAAGCTGATTGTCCTGGCTGAAGTAAGAACAGAGCTCTCTTTGGACAATGGAGAAGCAAAGTCACCCTGGCAGCCACAGGTGGGGGGATATCAGCTGAGGCAGGGCAGACACTGCTTTTTGTTAGGGAGAGCTGGAACTGAACAAAAACTCACACCCACCACTGCCAACTTCTAAATCACAATTAAATATAATACAACAAAAAAGCTCTTGCCTGGACAGGAAATATTTACAGAAGCTCCACAGCCAATTGCAGAGGTCAGCCCCCATGAGACAGGACTTTGCCAGCAGCCAAGAGTGAAGGAAGCAGGGGTTTAACAGGCTGTGTCCCATCAGGGGGAGGACACCAGTGAGGGGTGGAGCTGTGATAACAAACCCTGTGGTGCTGCAGGCTCAAACTGACAACCTGGGAAGATGCTCCATTGGTTGCTGCTATCAGAATGCTGAGGATACTCAGACCTTTCTAAGGCATTTGTTGCCAATTGAGCCAGACGCCTAGAGAGCAGACTCCAGCCCTGCCTGCAGAAAGGCTGGAGCTGGGCACCTCTCTCTTGATGCTCTGAGCTCCTCGTTCTCTTAAACCAGCAGTGGATGAAAAAAAATAGGAAAAAACTTGTTAAGAGCTTGAGAAGGCAGAGAAGCACAACCCTCCTCCAGCCCCACCCAGCCAGTGACTTTGTAAAGAGTCTGGATGTAGTGGATGGTCCTCCAGACAGAGCTCAGCTTGCAGGGATCACGGAATCACAGAACATCCTGAGCTGGAAGGGACCCATGAGGATCATCCAGTCCAACTCCTGCCCTGCCCAGACACCCCAACAATCCCACCCTGTGTCTGAGGGTGTTGCCCAAACACTCCTGGAGCTCTTGCAGGGTCAGGGCCATGACCATTCCCTGGGAAGCCTCTGTAGGCAGCAAGCCACCCTCTGGAGAAAGAACCGTTTCCTGTGTCCTGGTTTGGGCTAATTTTGGGAGACGACCTCTAAAGGGGTTCCTCCAGAAAAGCCAACTCAAGCGCCCCCCCCCCAACAGGTCCGGGAAAAACTTCCTTAGAGAGAAGTGGGNAGAGAGAAGTGGGAAAAAGCTGTTTATTCTACAGTCAAAGCACTCCCCAGCACAGTATGAACAATATTAAAACAACAAATTGTCTCACTGCTCCGAGGAGATGACAAAATTGAGAACAGTCCCTCTCGTAGGTTGCTCAGTCCCTTCAGCTCTGGAAAATGCTGCAGCCTGGGCCAGGCCCCGGTGGGCACAGGTGGGGACTTCCAGGGCTCTGCTGGGTTTTCAGTCCAGAGAAGGCTCAAAAAACAGTTCCAAGGAAAAGAACAAAACCACAATCCAGAGAATTTCTCTGCCTCAGCTAGCTAACTAACAAAAAAGCAAAAGAAAGAGCTCTCCGGCTGACTGCCGAAGCACTGTCCCACTGAAGAATGCAGGGGAGTCAGTGCAGTTTTCTGATAACAAAACTTCACGTTTCTTTTTCTCCCCCTTTGCTCTCAGAGCCCGTCTTAAAGACCCAGGACTCAACATCCAGCACAAACAGTCACACGATTTGGGGATACAAGCATCACAAAGTCACTCCAGGACATCCTGATATCCAGCCTAAATGGATGAGGTGCCTGAGTAAGGTTCAACCTGCTCCTGGCAAGACCTGGAAACATTACTTACTTCAGAGCAATCAAAGTCACACCTGAGTGGGTTACCTTGCCTTTGGAAACGAGCTCATTCTAAAAATCAAACTTGAAGTTGCTTGCATCTACTGTGTTCAGGACAAACATCATTACACCACTCACAAAACCAGACTTCAAGGAAAACCCAAACTGCAGCAGCCTGGATGAAAAGAGGTCTGAGATGTACTCAGGAAGTCACATCTGTGCAAGCCTCAAGAGACCACAGACTCAAATCCCTGCTGGTCCTCACCCTCAAGTGAATGGGGTGAGACCACAAACCCTTCCAGCAGAGGAAGAGCAGCACAAATCATTCCACAGGTGGGAGGGAAAACACTCCTCTCCAAAATGAGCTACCCTGAGGTGGCAGAAAGCATCAGCATGGGCAGCACCACAAGGGAAATGGCTGGCGTAGTTCAGAACCCTAAAACACTCACAGTTGACATCCAACAGTGTCCCAGCCGTGTGTGATCCTGCAGTCCCTAGAGGAAGATCCATGCCACTTCAAGTGTGCTGTGAAAACATTATTGGAGAGACCAATCTCTAAATCCATGGGAAAAGCTGGAATTGAAATACCAAAAGTGGCTTGAACCCCAGTTTTCACCACTAATGGTGAAAGGTTTGTAACAGGTGAGTTCAAAAAGCATTGTCTTCTTGGACCCCAAATTTACACACTCAGCAAGAGGGGGTTAAGCAGGGATGTGCCCCTGTTGAAGCACAGTGCAAGAATCAGGAGGATCTTTAACATCTTCCAAGTCCTCCATAGTCATAGAGCACTACAGGAAAACACTGTGTGTGCCCAATCTAGGATCTAATGTTCACAAATTTCCCTAAATGATATTTAATGCTCAAGTTTCACATATCTGTCCTCCTGCAATGAGTTTCTGACCATCAACTGTTTCTGTCTCAACAAGACAACTCCCAGCTCACTCCCAGCTCCCTCTGGGAATCATTCTGCACCCATGGAACGGCAGTGGATGGCCCAGGTGCACCAGAATGATCGGACCAGAGTATTACAGACACACAACACTGTGCAGAAACCACTGGATTGGAAAGACACTCAGCCTGCATGTACAATTCAAGCCAGATTCTTCCCAGCACAACTGCACTCTGCAAATATCCCAGCTGAGAGCAAATCCAAGAGGGTTCATTCCATGTGATACTCATATCCCAGAAATGCTTCTCTGCCACAGCCCCACGAAGGATTGAAACAATTAAATCTGCTCTTTGTCACTGAAGGGTTTATTTTTCCCAGCTGTAAATGTCAACAAGAAGTTGCTCCCACCTACCAGAGCACATGAGATCCTCCAGTGAGAAGCTGGGCTGTTGGGAAGGGTTCAAGGAATGACAAGGAACAGCCCAGCCTGGAAAACCCAGCACGTCTGAATTTATTTGAGCCAAGGGAAGAATGGAAGGTAACTTGAACACCTACACACATCACAGCCCAGGGAGTTAATGGGATGGGGAGCTGGGACTGAGATAAACTCAAGATAAAGATAAACCACATTCAAGACACACATAAACACAGAATCATGGAATTGGGTTGGAAGCGACTTTAAAGCTCATCTTGTTCCCATCCCTGCCGTGGGCAGGAACACCTTCCACCATCCCAGACTGCTCCAAGTCCTGTCCAGCCTGACCTTGGACACTTCCAGGGAAGGGGCAGCCACAGCTGCTCTGGGCACTCTGTGCCAGGGCCTCAGAACCCTCACAAGGAAGCATTTTTTCCTAATATCCAATCTAACCCTGCCCTGTCACTGGGAAGACATTTCCACTTGCTCTGCCACTCCAGGATGCTGTAGTAAGTCCCTCTCCATCCTTCTTTTTAGCTCAGATCAAAGGAAAAGTTGCTTTGAAGGTGGCTGGTCGCTATGAAATGCACCAGTGCTCCATCATTTGACATCTCTGAATCACAAAGACAGCCACTCCACTCGTTATTGGACCCAAGAATGGAATTCTGGCTGCAATCCTCTGATGTCCAGCAGCTCACAGAATCCCAGAATCACCAGGCTGGGAGAGAACTTCAAGATCATCGAGTCCAGCCTGTGCCCAACTCCTCAACTCAACCCTGGCACCCAGTGCCACATCCAGGATTTGTTAAACACATCCAGGGACGGTGACTCCAGCACCTCCCCAGCAGCCATTCCAGAACTTTATCACCCTTTCTATGAAGAACTTCTTCCCAATATCCAGCCTGTATTTCCCTTGTGCAGCCTGAGGCTGTGTCCCCTCGTTGTGTCAGTTCCTGGAGAAAGAGCCCCAGCCCAGCTGAGNCCACACTGCTCCTGATCCAGGCACTAGATCACACCAGATCACAGCAAGCATTGCTTTCCGAGACAGCTTTGCTGGAGCAGCTTTTCCTGCCTTCAAAAACAACCCCATGCAAGATTTACAAACAGATTGTTTACATCACAGAGCAGCTAAAACCACAGCACCCTTACAAACAGCCCTGCCATCACCACCTTAGTGTTGCCTAAAGCAAGAAATACCAACAGCTGATAGTCAGGTGTGATTTTTCCATCCCTTCCTGTTTCATGTGGGTTTGTGGCACTCCCATCTATGTTTTGTTCTTTCTGAGCACTGAACCAGCATCTTCAAGGTATTTATTTTCCTTTTGAAAAACAAATTACTTTTGTGGACAGCCACAACCCAGCTAAAACCTCCAGTCACCCATCTGGGTGGGGGAGGAGATTGCTACACACAGAAAAACCAACAGCAGCAGAACTGGATTGGTAGTGAGACTTGGGAATTCCTGCAGTCAGGAATTAAGATGCTGGAACTGCTTCTTTTTGAATCAATGGGTTGGCATCAATTCTGGGAAAGGCAAAATAAAAGCAGAACTCACATTTCTGCAGTAGCTGAAGAAATGACATTTTAAAAATGCCCCCAAATGAGTTTTAATAGCAACTTCTAAGAAGGGATTTGTGTCTGCTGGGGAAAGGCTCTCCAGCTGCACCTGTAGCCACAGGATTTCCAGCCCTGAAATGCTCTCTCAGCCCAACTAAGCAATGTGCCATCAGGAGGACGAGTCTTTGATTCCACTTTCCATACAGATGCAAGCAAGAGAAGCAGAAAATCTCCCATGGGTTTAAAAAAGGTCTAAAATCTGGTACTGAAAAAACAACTGGAGCCCATTACTTCAGGAACATTCCTTTAAAACAAAAGGAACCTTTTCTGCCTGAAAACACCCCTTGACTCACACAGCTCCAACTGCAGCACCTGAGCTCACCTGCCCTTCCCAGAGCATCCCATCACTGCAGCCACCTGAGGGGAGGTGGAAGAGGATGAAACAAAATTCCACCACACCTATGGAACATGTTCCATGCAGCCCATGGACTGCCAGCTCCAAGCTCTGTGGCCTTCACACAATAGCTTCACACAAGGCAAAGCTCATCTTCCCATGCTTAAATTCCCAGCAAACCTCCTGCTGCTTTGCTCAGGATGCACAGGATCCCAGCAAGGCTGGAAAGGGTTTGGCCAAATTCTCCATCACCTGCCTTAAAACCCCAGCTCTAAGGTCAGAGCTGAAAACAAAAAGCTCTCCATGTGCTGCTGTGGGAAGGTGATGAGTTTGAGTTTCAGCATAGAACACCAGGCTAAACCCTTGCTCAGGAATACAGGGAATAGGAAAGGGCTGGATGAAGAGAACAGAGTGTCACTGAACAAGCAAGGATTAAGGATAGAACACGACTTGTCGGGGTGAGGACTACGGCACACAAGACAGCTTTTCTGGGAATGCAACAGGCAGAAATCAAGATATTCCATTCTTACTGCAGCTCCCAACTGCAGAGCTCCCCAAACCACCTCCTTCAGAACCACTAAGTCAGACTCAAGGTCTCTTTCCACAGGAAAAGCTGCTGGAACGGTTACATGTGAATCCCTAAATTTGAATCAGGCCCTTCCAGAGCAGCTCCAACCTGACAGCAGCCTCGCTCCAGCTGCTGATGTGCAGAAAAGCACATGCAGATGGTGAGAGACAGGCACAAATCTGCATTGGGACCTTTCTGCACACCCTGTTTGGATTAAGAGAGAATGCACTCATGCCATACAACTGGAAAACCCTCTGCCTACAAGCTGACTTGTTCCTTTCCAGCTCAACTGGCTGTTGAGACTCAAGATTTGGCTACATCCAGGGAATGCAGGTGCTCCCAAGGAAAGCAGTACTAATCCTTACCTAAAATTCATTTAAAAACCAGCTGAACCTGGAATGTTTGAAGCACCATTTATTATCCAGCAGCAAAGCCTCAAGCTTCTGTCCCCTGATGGACATTAAGTATCCTACAAAATCATGGAAACACAGAACATTTTGGGTAATAAATGGAACAATGTGCTTCTTCATCACCATCTCCCCAGTCCTGTTCTCAGTGTGGAGGATCCCAAAGTGTCTGTGCCCTCCTCTGGCTCCTGAAGCACACAATAGGCCTCCTGCTCCATCTCAGACCAGAATCCATGCATGACCCCTGCACATCCAGAAGCTTTTGTTTGTGGTGGACCATCAAAATGTCAAGCAGCCAATCCTGCCTGGAATCTTCCAAAACCTGGGACTTTAGGGTTGGCAACAGCTACCACAACTGTCTCAACAGTCCCTGTGACAAAGTAAATTATTTGACACCTAGGAGAGCTTACAGCCTTCAACAAGCACTCACCTCCCAACAATTCCAGGCCAAAACCCATGAGAGCCCAAAGGCTTTGGAAAAGCCACATTTCTGCTGCTCCAGATGACTGTGCTGAGGAAGGCCCCCAGTGTGGGGATCCAGGACACGCAAAGTTCAGGTGCCTGGTGCCAGAGACAGCAGCATTCACCTGGCTGCTCCTCTTGTGTACACACCTGAGAGCCCAAGCTGTGCCCAGAACACTCATGGGTGGAACACAGGTAACTCCCTTCCTGCTGGGCACTGCAGTGTTGAAGGAGAGCCCACCACGATGCTCTGCAATCTAGAAATATCTGACAGGTCTGTCAGGAGCTGCTCTTAGTGAGAATTATCAGCCTTGAGCTCTTTTCCTGCTGTTTGATGGGTGGTTTCTTCCAAGCCTGAACATTTCAGGGGCAAAGACGTGTTCAAGCCTCACTTCTGAAGGGAAAGTGGGAGAATCCTCAGCCGCGCGGAGCTCAAGCTGCTGGGAGTCCCCAAAATGCTCCTGCAATCAGCTCCATCCCACAGCCCTGTGCAAACCCAAAGAGGCAGTTCTGGGCTGTTCTAACAGCAAGACAACACCTCACAACCTGCCAGCATGGCCCAGAATTGGGGCTGGGGCCTGGACAGTCACTGCACTGACTCTGATCACAGCCCAAAACCATTGCACAAAGCCAAACCACCTCAAGGAACTTTTCTGTCCTGCCACTGCCTCTGGCCAAGCTCCCAGGTTTGTGTAAGAGCTGATTCGAGCGACAAGAGCCTTGAAAGGCACCAGAAAAATGAGGGACTCCAAGACGAGAGTTGACAGTGCAGCGATACTCCCTTCCAAAAATATTTGGGTGTGTTCGAAGGAAAAAGATCCCTGAGCAGCAAATACACAGACATGAGGAAAATACACTGAGAACCCAGAACTCCTAAGAAAGTGGGTTTGTTTTGAGTACCAGGTGAGTGTGTTTTGAGTACCTATGTCCAGGACAGGCTGCTCTAATCAACAGGGATCAGAGTGGAAATCTCTCACTCTCAGGCATCCCTGAAGCTGCAGCATCCCTTGTTCCATGCATTTTGCAAATTAAAGGCAGCCCAGCACACACCTGGACAGCCCCAGCCCAGCTTGGCTAGCAGGTATTTTTAAAGGGATGGGAAAAGGAAAGGAGAAACAACGAGTCCCCTGAGCCCCAGCAATAAGAACACGTCCTTTTCTCACTCCATCAGCATCTGAAGTGGCTGCAGGAGCCTAATAGATCAGGAAAGAAGAAATCAGAGCCAGAGGGAGATGAGAGTGTGTAATTCACCCTCCCAAACATCAGCCACATTTACAAACTCAACCCCACAGCGATCTGCACATCATCCAAATATCTCCTCTCTGTAAAAGCAGGAAGCACAAAGCAACTGCTCCCAAACCAAGAACCAAACCCAGCCCTTTTTTCCCAGGAAAGATGGAACTGGAAAACCCCTCTGGAAAATACAACCCATGGGGTGTTTATTAAGTATTCCAGAGGTCTGTGAAGCCACAGCATGTTCCCGTTGAGCCAGGGAAGCCAAAAGACCTTACAAAACAACTCCATAGCAAAGGACAGAGCCAGGAGTGCAAGAAGAACCAGAGTCACCCCTTGTTACCGGGGCAACTGGGAGCCCCGTCTTCCCAAGGGGGCTGCAGGGAGCAGCCAGAGCCCCTCACGGACACAGGAGGAGACAGAGTCAACCACAGCACCCACAACACTTGGGGCCAAAGGAGAAAACCCAGGGGATGTGGTGACCCAAAATCCCAGGGGAAGAGCCTGCTGGGGCTGTCCCGTGAGGGGACACAGACAGCTGGGATGCTGCATCCCTCCCCACGCAGAACCACGGGATGTGCCACAGCCCATCCCAGCAGAGGAACTGAACCCACGGGAGGTCCTGCCCGTGTCCCAAAGGTGCTGCTGGAGGCTACGGGAGCAGGGGAGGAACCCAGAGGACGCGAAACCCCAGAGATACCAACGGAACCGCGGGGAGCCAGGGAGTGGGATATCCCCCAGGGCCGGGGCTGGGCTCCGTCCTGGGGACAACCGTGCCAAGGCCAGAGAAAACTCCAGAAAACTGCAGCACGGAGCTTCCCAAAGCACGGAGTTTTCGGGGAGCGTGTCCCCCGAGAGGCCAAGCCCTGGGGACACCCATGACCCACAGCATGGGCGATCTCGGCTGATAACTGCCACAGTTCATGGCAGGGCTGAGCACGGTCCCAGCTCATGGCAGGGCTGAGCCGCGGCTGAGCACAATCACGGCGTCCCCAAACCCAGGGCCAAAGGATGCTCACAGCCAGCGCCAAAGGACGCTCAGGACAGATCCTGAAAGGACTGAACTCCCGGGACACGGTGTCCCAGGAGCAGAGGACGCTCAGGAGAACGCCGCTCCGGAGAAGCGAGGCCAGGCCGTGCAGGGAGCTCCCCTACGGGACCCCCGGCGCGCCCTCCCGTCCCGTCCCGGGCCGCGCCGCCGCCCCCCGGGTACCTTGATGCGCTCCCGGCACTGGGACGGGGTGCGCTCGTAGCCCAGCTCGGCCAGGGCGCGGGAGACGCGCTCGTACATGGCGGGCCCGGGCGCTTTGCTGCCGAACACGGTGCCCGCACCCTCCAGCTGCTGGTACCGCGCCTCCACCAGCCGCTCGTTGCCCCACACGGCGATCAGCGCGTTGGTCTCCGCCGGCGTCCAGGACATCCCGCGGCACGCGGCGGCCGCGGCGGCGGCGGCGGCGCCGCCGGGCGAGAAGGAGACGGAGGGCGAGGCCCC